>JABUQX010082385.1:42500-47500 GCA_015478945.1 Trachelipus rathkii | reverse complement strand
TATATATGTATATGTAATATATAATAATATAATAATAATATATAATAATAATAATAATAATATAATAATAATAATAATAATATATATAATATATAATAATAATAATAATAATAATAAACATATATATATGTAATATATAATAATAATAATATAATAATATATAATAATAATAATAATAATAATAATAATAATAATAATAATAATAATAATAATAATAATAATATAATAATAATAATGTAATAATAATAATATAATAATAATATAAATATATATATAATAATATAATAACAATAATAATAATAATAATAATAATAATAATAATAATAATATGTAATAATAATAATATGTAATAATAATAATAATAATAATAATAATAATAATAATAATAATATATGTATAATAATAATAATAATAATAATATAATAATGTAATATAATAATAATAATAATAATATATATATATGTAATAATATGTATGTAATGTAATATGTATATGTATAATGTATATGTAATAATATATAATGTATATGTATGTAATAATAATAATATATGTATAATAATAATAATAATATATGTAATAATTATATATGTAATAATAATAATATAATAATAATAATAATAATATACAATAATAATATATGTAATAATAATAATAATAAATATGTAATATGTATATATATAATAATAATAATAATATATAATATATATGTAATAATAATAATAATAATAATATTAATATATGTAATAATAATAATAATATATCAATATACATAAAGAAGGTATGTATGCACTGTATGTGTATGTATATGTATATGTATATGTATTAATAATAATAATATGTATAATAATATATATTAGCCAATAATATATATGTATTTCATAATATATAACCATAATAATAATATGTAATAATAAATAATAATAATATGTAATAATAATAATAATAATAATAATAATAATAATAATAATAATATCAACAATATGTATGTATATGTAATAATAATAATAATAATAATAATAATAACTATCTTCTAAGTAAATAATTTTAATAACATTGCGCAATATAAAATTATGTATATAATAATAATAATAATAATATCAATAATATATGTATATATATATATATATATATATATATATATATATATATATATATATATATATATATATATATATATATATATATATGGGTATACTTTTATTATTATTATCTATTTTTCTTATTATTATTATTATTATTATTATTATTATTATTATTATTATTATTATTATTATTATTATTATTATTAATTATTATTATTATTATTATTATTATTATTATTATTATTTCTAGTAGTAGTAGTAGTATTTTATATATATATATATATATATATATATATATATATATATATGCAAATCTCATATATATATATATATATATATATATATATATATATATATACTATATATATATATATATATATATATATATATATATATATATATATATATATATATATATATATATATATATATATATATATATATATACTATATATATATATATATATATATATATATATATATATATATATATATATATATATATATATATATATGAATTGTGTTATTATTTATTATCATTATTATTATTATTATTATTGTTGTTATTTTTATTATTATTATTATTATTATTATTCTTATTATTATTACTATTATTATTATTATTATTATTGTGTGTATTATTATTTTGATAATTATTTCTAGTAGTAGTAGTGGCAATATTTTTTTAAAAATTTTTTACACTGTTCTATTTTCAGATATGTATTAATAATATATGTATATAATATAATATATATATATATATATATAATATGTAATATATATATATATATAATAACTCTTCAACATATATATAATAATATATATATGTATTAATAATAATAATAATATATAATATATATATGGAAATATAATAATATATGTATATGTAATAATAATAATATATAATAATAATATATATAATAATAATAATAATAATAATAATAATATGTAATATAATAATATATATATATAATAATAATATATATAATAATATAATAATAATAATATATGTAATAATAATAATAATAATAATATATGTATATATAATAATATATAATATATGGAAGTAATAATAATAATAATAATAATAATAATAATAATAATATCATATAATAATAAAATATGTAATAATATGTAATGTATATGTAATAATAATATGTAATGTATGTAATTCTTTGTGATTATATAATAAATTTAATGTTTTCATGCAATAATAAAAATGTTGATAATAATAATAATAATAATAATAATAATAATATAATATATGTAATAATAATAATAATAATAATAATATATATATATATATATATATATATAATATATATATATATGAAATATATATATAATAATATATATATAATAATAATAATAATAATAATATATATATAATAATAATAATAATATGTATAACATATAATAATATAATAATATAATATAATAATATAATAATAATATGGATATAATAATATAATAATAATAATAATATGTAATAATATAATATATGTATAATAATAAAGTATAATTTTAATATGTATTAATATTATTATTATTATTATTATTATTATTATTATTATTTATATATATATATATATATATATATATATATATATATATATATATATATGACATTTGTTAGAATTTTCCCCTCTAAATATTTCGAGGGAAAGAGAGGTAAAATTGGTTATTTTTCTTTTTTTCTTTGTTCGTATCGAACAAAATGTTCAAAGTGCTCATGCTATCAGATGCGTGTTTTATTTTTTTTAAACAATGCAAAGTGAAATGAATTATAAATATAAAAATAAATTACATTAAGTGAGGTTATGATACGTTAAGTAAGGTTATGTTAAGTCACGTTAGTTATATAGAATTTAAACTTTAATATTTCTTTAATTACCTTCTTTGTATTACAACTGTTTAAAGCGACTGACTATATATTTTTAATGATTTAACTGAATAACTCTGATAACAAAGAATAATCATTATTATTAATTTTCGCTCCTGGAGTCAACCACTTATAAATAGTCATATATATATATATATATATATATATATATATATATATATATATATATATATATATATATATATATATATATATATATATATATATATATATATATATATATATATATATATATATATATATATATATATATATATATATATATCCTCAGGTGGGCAAAGGTCAGAGGCTAACCATATTAGTCCGGAGATAGGAAGAAAACAGATGCTTGGTTGTTAATTTAGATGACGTCATGTCCTGGATACAAGGCGTATCAAAGTGTGTAGAAAAAAAATACATAAAGTGTGTTCCAGATTTTACCAGTGGAGTACATAAGATTGAGCATAGCAGTTAAGTCTGGTGTTAGAGTTCGACAGAGAAAATATGAGATTGTGTAGATAGACGAGTTGCACGAGTTTAGAAGAGTTCAGAAGAGTTCATTGTGCAAGAGTTTAGAAGAGTCCAGAAGAGAAGTGTTCATTGTAATGTCGATAGTACGTATTACTCTTCTATAGATAATATAAAGACAATGATGCAGCAGCTCGATGTATAGTGTATATATATATATATATATATATATATATATATATATATATATATATATATATATATATATATATATATATATATATATATATATATATATACATATATATATATATATATATATATATATATATATATATATATATATTATAATAATAATAATAATAATAATAATAATAATAATAATAATAATAATAATAATAATAATAATAATAATAATAATAATAATAACAATAATAATATCAATAATAATAATAATAATAATATAAATAATAATAATAATAATAATAATAATAATAATAATAATAATAATAATAATAATAATAATAATAATAATAATAATAATAATAATAATAATAATAATAATAATAATAATAATAATAAACGCTTTGCTAAACAGCTTTCATATCGTCAATCATAATCTCGCCTCCATTCCTGATTATTTCACTAGTAATTCCATCTATACTTGCTGATTTACCATTCTTCAACTTTCTCACTCTACCTATTAGTTCCTCCCTACTATTTACCTCAGCCTCATAATACCCTCTAACACCATCAAACCCACACGCTACCGCTATCTCCTCTTCGTCACTGCCAATGTTATTTTCTAAATGTTTCCACAACATTCTGCTAACGTCCATCATCAGTTACGAAAGCACCAAACCTGTTCATTATTCTATATGAAGATTTTCCTTATTCTTATTCTTAACCTTTCATACTTCCTTCCAGATAGCTTCCTATTCCCTTGCAAGTTCCTATTCATTCTCCTTCAAGAGTGCTCGTTTAACTCCGCTTTTCTGCTACGTACGAGTACTCTTTTACTCACTATAGATTTCCATACGCTGTTCTTTCAAGACCTCATCATTGGCTTTAGTACATTCAGTTGTACATTATTTTTACTTATGTACCACTTGCATCACCTATTTATTACACCATTCACTATTGATATTCTTACTACCTACTTTAATACACCCACATAGGGGGGGCCTACTTCTATTGCCCTACCAGCAAACTCTTTCTTCATTTGTGTACATATTTATTCAGTTTCATCTTGTTCACATTCAACTGATTTATTTGCAAATGGTCCTACATACTTCTCCTTATAGCCCTGTTTATATTCTAACCCCCCCCCTTTCTTCCTTTTTTTCAATCCAGGCCTACTTTAACTTAATTTTACATTAAACAATTTAATGATCTGATATTCCCATCCCCAACTTCCTCATTAATTTAACATCCATCACATAATTCAACATCTTCTTCACCAACAGAAAATCAAAAATCAATCATACTCTTCACTTCGACACCATCCCTACCTACACCAACTCTCGTATACTTGTAGAAAGTCTTGTGTTCGAAGATTGTATTACTTA
>JABUQX010082385.1:25000-35000 GCA_015478945.1 Trachelipus rathkii | reverse complement strand
TTACTTTCTAACTTCCTTGACTCTGTCTTGCAAAGCGATGTTTAAGCTCCTATTCTTTTCCGTAGGAAATATAGCGGCAGATATTTGAAAGGGCATATCACCCACATTCTATTCCTTACCTTCCAGCTCGAAAAATACAAAATTTCCACGCGAAGTTTGAGGAAATCGGAAACACCAGGTTTATTTAATGTAGCATCTTCTTTCCAGCCTGATCTGTTTCGTGGAATTCCTTTCCACATTCTGAGCATTACAGATTTTATCTCCTTCCATCACCGCTTTTATTAAAGCTTGTTTTTTGACTCATAAGATAATGCTTGAAAGTATCTGGATGCAGTTCGTCTAAACTTTCAAACAATCCGCGTTTTTGCTCCTGATACTCGGCGAATTATTCACTCAGATAATATGTGATTATACATCAATAACAATGAATTCTGAAAGAAGAGCATGCAAGCCATTACTATTACTTATTGTTCAAGATTTTATCTCCTTCCATTAAGGCTTAGTTTTTTGATTTCTTATTATCCCTGCACAAGTTATTCTATATAGCGGGACGTGTTTGAGAACTGATGGTTCTGCTCATTTTACGTCAGCTATAGTTGTATGATCAAATAAGATTTATGGAATCTTAGATCCAACTTAAAGCTCTCATAGAGCACAATATCTTTTTGCTCTATATAGGCGTGTGCTGATATATACATTTCAACACTATATTCACTATACAAAGCTTATATTTATTGTACGAAGGTGGATAAATGTTTACAAATGGAGATTTTTAGGTTCGATTAGAGGTGAAGCAAAAAATTGGGATGACCTGGTTTCACGTTCATTTTCTTGATCGGCCATTGGCGTCGTGTGTAGTGTTCCTTACTTGCTCGACTGTCCAAGACACAAGACCATGGATTATTTAGGTAACCCGCTTGTGTTCACGACTGCAATCGTACATGCACACTCATAATGACATATAATAGATATTAGTTAAGCAGGTATTTAGACAATAGAAGAGGCAAGTTAAGAATTAATTTACTTGTGTATCTCGAACACAATAAAGATCCTCTCATCTTCTTTCTCAATTAAAACAGATCATTAAAAATTGTTACACTGAATCTTAGATTATATATTTACATGTACACTTACCTTCATAGTCTCCACATTATCTGTTCCATTAGTCTGTTATATCATCAGCTATTTCATTGGACCTAATCAGCACTTGCTTCATGTTGTTCGTTATGTGCATATATAGCAAAAATCTGAGTTGTAAAAAAACAACCAGTGTTATAGCAGATGTCCTTGTCCTTTGTTACCATGTACAATGGTTAGAAAGTACTATGTGATGGCTTTTTAATCTTGGTTTTGGTACTACTTTCTAAATGTACACATGATCCGAGAAATTTCTACAATGGTAACATATCTCCACATCCCACGCAATGTCTTCGTTAATGAGCTTCTTCAGTAGAAGCCAATCAGCACTTTCTGAGTATTGAGCAGTGAAACGCGTAAAGATATTTTTTGTGCAGTTGGTTTCAGCAACTACATGTGAAATATTTACGAAACTCCTGTCATGGCGGTATGGCGTAACACTATAGACATAAGGTTGTTTGCTGATATTGAACTAAATTGTGTTCCTCTGGCATAACACTGAGAGAGTGTCGACCCACGCTCTATATAGTGAGAGTTTAAGACTAGATTCTTTGGAGTACACATTACCAAATTGCTCAAAGTACACAAATTGTGTAAAGATCTCTGACATTGCCTTAAGGCTTAGGTCTATTACTCATCTCATTCAGTAAGTATGTCTCCTATCATACAATAGGAGAACAATCAGTGCTTCATATATCTTACTCGACGCAGCAATGCACGTGACAATACTCGTCCTCGGTATGCTTCATTGCGTCAAAATAAGTGTTCTCACGTATATCTGTTATGGTAAGGGAGATAAACTCTTCGTGGCAACTATTCATGAGGTATGGCTGGGCCATGAGCTATCAGCAATTGTTGGTTTTCTAGGACAGATGCTCGGACTTCCAGAATATTATTGTATCACCGATTTTGACACTCTTGTTTTTCTTTTTCTTCGAGTCTCATATATAGTTTGATGTTCCTTAATGTTTTGTTAATTCACACGACACACACAACAATTATTACACACGCATCTTTCTACTAGTAAGCGATACAGGATGGTGAGTAAGAATTCTTCTCCATCTTCTGTTACGTTATTATGAGAATCGTTTATCACATCATAAAATGAAAAAGTCAACAAGTCTATAAATATGCGGATGTAAGATGCATCCCTTAGTTAGACGATAAGAAACAGTCTTACTCCAGCTCTGGACTCGCCTTATCATATTCAGTTCGAGTGCTCATGCAAGTGAGTAGCCACTACACTATGTCTTCTTTGAGTGCTCTCTCACACATGCCTTTGTCACATCGGTATGTGTATATCGGCCAAGATGTGTAAGCAGACTTCGTTCATTTTTCGCTATGCTTTCCAACGTTCTCGGAAATCACTTTCTAATCTCGGTCTCTCTATCGTGCATTTGTGCACAGCGAGCACATGAGGAGCAACGGGTGTGCTCATATCTCGAGTGCATCTCACACTATTGCTTTACTACCAAGATCAAGCAAGCTAGGCTAAGACTTTTTTTTAACAAACAGGCTTGTTATTGATTGCCTTACAAATAGAACTCTGTTCTGGCTTGCTTCTGTAACACATGAGTTCCAATGAAACAAAAACGGTCGAGATCATTGTTTTCACTATATATATTCATTCTGATAGCAGGAAGCGGATTACATATACTTATCGTCACAGTCGGTAGAGTAATAGGCAAAAATAATAGTAATCTCGTATAATCAATTGATATAAATGTCAAAATGCTACATAATAATGAGGCGCACATTAAATAAAATAATAAATCAACATGTCTACTAGAAATGAACTATATATATATACATTAAAAACTCACACTTACGACGCAAGCGAACTATCTCACTACACTTCGTCGGCCTGATTGTAAATCTTCCTCCTCTTGATAAGTATCTTTATGAGAAAGATAACACAGTATTACTTACAATCAGTTGATCCATTAATTTATTGTTCATGCAGGTCTCAGGTTATCTATGAGGGATAAATTATATATATATGGGAATATATACGGTTAGATATATGTCATCTATATAAAAGTCGACATCGTTAGATATTTCCATATACCAGTATATATACCTGTTCGATGCATCAGAAAGTATATGATCTTTACAAGCGTGGCTCATCTAGCTCATCAGTGCTCGTAGCGAGTGCATTTTTTACTGATCTTAACAATTAATATACACGAATTAAGGTTAGACTATATTAGAGATAATATACCTTAGGAAGTGTATCCTCACGTCCTTATCTCAGGTATATAGAAAAACCGTAGTATTTGTAAAATCTCATTCATATAAGTATATGATACTTTTAATATTTTTATATTACTTTAAATAGCCCTTGGCTAAGTCAAGTTTTGTATAAAACTTGTCCCTTTTGCAAATTTGGTAAATAAAGTCTGAGTTGTAGTCATGGGCTCAGGATCGAAGACCGTGATCCTATTCAAGGCCCTGTAGTCCGAACATACTCTTTTTACTCCCGTCCTTTTCTGGACAACGACAACAGGTGGCAGAATATGGCGACGGGAGGGAACGATGATGCCATTCTTAATCATCTATCCGTTTTCCTTCTTTATGGCTCCGTCCGCGTCGTAAAAAGGTTAACTTGTACGGGCTTCAGCCTGATGGGGGTGTCATCAATAAGGTCTATCGCATGATAATGGTTTTTGGCGGTGCCAGGCACATCTGTAAAAATCCCATTCATGCTTCTAAAGATCTCCATTTTAGCTCTCTCCCTGCATAGCATCGGTTTATGTCTGCGCTGATTTTTAGTGTCAGCATCTTCTCCTTTTGGCACCATTGTGGGTCCATTTCCCTCTAGAGTGATGTTTTCTTCATTCTCAGTGTCAAAGGATCACTGCTGAAGCACCTATATTCGCGATGTTGACGCATTTTCTTCTTGCCTCTTCTTAGCTTCGTCTCTCACAATATACTTGCTTCAGCAGATTGATATGGTAGGTCTTAATCATCCACTTGGATCTTGTAATTGTCCTTACGGTATAACTCCACCACTGTTGTGTGGCGCCCATCTTCATCAACATCTTGTTGCTGAAGTTCGGTAAGAAGAACAATGAAGTCATTGAAAGACACTGCAATAGCGTTTAGACACCTAAACCATGATTCAAAATACATTTTTACTATTAATAGTATAGTATATAATGAGATATATATATATAATTATAAAATAGTATTATTTTCTGGGAAATTATTTAGATAGGCCTATTTTACGCTAAATTCTCTCTTAAGCCCAACTTTATGAGTATCGTTTAGATATCATCTTTTCGCTATGCATAGTCGAAGAAACTCAATATATACTCTATATTGTTATGATATATATCAGTTGCCCTATATTTCTATTCAAGGATATATGTATCCCTACTATAGCTATGCTCTCTCCAACTCTCGCTGCTTTTATTCATGTCACAATTTATCGAGACAGTGCATACAGTGTATTCTTACCTCTTTTTCAAAAATACTTTTGCGCAAGGCATTGCCAATAGATCCAATAACCTGACTCAATTGGATTAAATATGAATAGCCATTTTTTGAATTCAGCGGTCGAAAATATATATTCGAACTGAAAAAACCTAACAACACGCCTGGGAGATTCTTGAAGTGGAGGTATCAGCTGTATAGATTGGATGATACCTGTGGAGCCTCTCCCATTGTAATATTTGTTCACAATAATTAGGGTCGGTTCAAATACACCTTTCTTATTCGTGGCACTAATATGTATAAATAGCACTGGAAGATTGTTTCTACCTCTCGAAGTTCACGTTGTGATAACACCTGATATGCCACTTGAACTCTTTCTGTTCTCAGCAGTGTTGTCACGTGGATGATT
This sequence comes from Trachelipus rathkii, assembly GCA_015478945.1. Lineage (NCBI taxonomy): Eukaryota > Metazoa > Arthropoda > Malacostraca > Isopoda > Trachelipodidae > Trachelipus > Trachelipus rathkii. Next base: position 30,019 of record JABUQX010082385.1, on the reverse strand, counting down.
GTTCGTGTGTGAGCAGTACACGTTGTCTTATATCGGATCGGGATCGAAATAGGCCTCTTGATACTGTCTGTCGGCCTAAGCTTGAAACACTTTCGAAGTATTTTATATAATAACTTGTTCAATAATGCGGTGAACGGGCCAATCTGGAGATAGGGGAGTCAAGTTATCGCCTAGATATTGTTATAACTGTTGAGCATGTAATGTTAAGCATTTTGTTACATCCCTCATTAGATAAAGATGTAATTGTCTACATTACAGCTCAGCTGACGTGTCCACTTCTAGCTGTGCAATATAATACCATATTGTGTTTGGCGAGTTCTCATATCGTGTGTTATTGAACGCCAGCAAATGTAAGGGGCCGTGATTTGAGAGCCACGACTTGATTATCACTTTTTCGTCGCCCACACTCATAAGTTACATGTACATACACTTAGAGATTTCCCAGATAGCTTTATATTTCTTGTGGCTACTAAGAGTTACATGCCTCTCCATATATATGTGAGAGGGATGCATGCTGACCTGGCTTTGCATAGTGGGCTTGTGATATTGCTTGCGACGCACGCGGCGCTACAGCTCGGTGGTATTCCATAAGAGTGTAAATCCATCTGCGGTGATTGTTCAGTCATGCTCTCGCAGAACTCGTGGGTGATATGGCGAGTTTGAATGTGTTGGTATTTGTAAATGACATTTCTACGGGTCGCTCAGTAATTTTTCTCGCATCCTAGCATTCTTCGGTAGTTTGTCCGTGGTCTACCAGGCATTTGGACATCTATCGCAAATTAGACAGCACTTCTCCTCTGTCTACGCACAACCACCATCGTTCTTACAGTGATACGTGGAATCCGATGTTCTCTTTCTTTCTTATTTGATTCTTAACTTTTTGGTCTGGATTAAACTCGAAGAGGCTAGTATCCTTTCTCTCTTATTAACTTAAGCCTTATCTTCAGGACTACGGGATATTCCATATTCGTGACTACATTAACGCAAGATAACTGTAGTTGTTGTCGTGACTCATGAGGTCTCCTGTATAATGACAATTGAGATAAAAGAATGTGACCGTTTTAGTATTCGGGTTTATTATTGGATGATAACGCGCTCTAACGTTTAACAATCGTACATATGCCCCAAAAAACGCGCATGCCTGGCACCATGCAACACATATCTACAGCGAATCCGTACAGTTGCTTAGTTACGTCCAAATGTATGTTCGGGCCAGAAGAACTGTTGGGTAATTTTACCCCATAGTCTTCTTTACCCCCTGATGACCACGCTCCATATATCATATACTAGATAATATATAGACTCATTATATTACAGGTGTACGTTGCCATCTATATATTCCATATTAGACACTCTACTTCTTAGTACTCTTTACGTGTATCACGATACCTAAAGGTATAAATATACCATTTATATATCTCACTGCTGGTTCTACTATATAACACTTATATATAATATAGTTATCATTTATGATATAATACATCATATAATATATATATATATAATATAATATAATACCTAATTCTCTTTTGTAATCACTGTCGATATGTGTTATAACTTGGATATTAGCAACTCCTCATATTTTACACACATTGACGCTCTTTACAATATCAGCAGAACACTAGCACTGTTTTTGTAAGGAGTGACGTCATCTTTCTGTTCTATCGTTATATAAGAAGTATGAATATACTACAGACACACTCGAAGAGCATCAGTCTAATGTATATTTGCAGATCTATAGTAAACTCTTTTTGAGTAACAGCGCCCATATATAGAGTTTGAAATTTACGGTTATCCTGTTAAACTACTCTGCCTTAGTAGAGACGCAGAGCACGAGCAGAGAGACAGTAAGAGAGAGAGAAGAGCTAGAGACACGCACGACGTGAGAGGAGAGAGAGAGTATCGCACGGTAGCAGGACGAGGGAAGAGCTTAGACACGAGTAGTGCGAGTTGGGTCACTAGATCTACGACCGATGAGGAGAGAGCCATACTCATTGCATGCACTTCATTTGCTACACCGCACGATCTGTTTCACATTCAGTCTCGCCATTTTCGTGGCTTCTTCGCGGTTTACTTAACTGAAATACGAATATCAGGATAAATACGATATCCGCATAAGGTAATCCGCATACGTTAAGACCGTTCCCAAACTGTTTGTAAACTACTTGAAGTGATACTGTTAAATATTATACTAACGCTCAATTACTTAAAAAATTTAAAAAAAAGATGCGCAATCCAGTATTTTAATTGTTAAAGTTTGACATTTTTGTATTAGAATAGAAATTTCAATCTGCCAGAATAGGCATGGAAAATTTTTAAAGGTCGAATTAACATTTTTTCTAAAACTACATCTGTCTGTTGTCATATTTCTTTTCTACTCTCATAACATCCTTGTAACGTTAGTATCTCACTGTGCATGTTGTTATCATAGTTAAATAAGTTTCGTGAATTATGTGGAAGCTCTGCTAAATAATTATATATATTGGGACTAGCTATATTATATATATATTATACAGTATCATCATCACTTAGTGATGGCTTACCATGGTTGGTACTATATATATATATATAGTGACGATACTCACTATATCTTTATTTACTTATAAATTGTACAAGAAATTTCCCCTTCATCAAATTAATATATATATATATGAGACGGGTTTCCTACTCTGTAAGACTTATTACACGTATCTATCATCTATTATACAAACTTACTCAGTCACCTATATTATTTTATTACTCCAAATTTATGATTTATGTTTGGTTTATGTAGTATTATTTATATATTACTATTCTTGGTTTAACTCGTGATCTGGCGCTCTTCTCTCGATAGTATTCTGATGGAGCAGTGACACATTAATTGATTGCAGGTGGGAGCGAATAATATTTACACTATACTATAAGTTAAGATATTAATAGTACCCCCGAGCTCAAAGCAATTAACTAATATTATACGCATATGGCGCCGCGAACGCAATAGGCAATGCAGACACATCGGTTGCAATATGCCTAAATCAGCTTCATGGTGTTTAAGTTTTAAAAGCCATATATAGTTGAGTTACTGTTAGAGGTTAGATTAAAAAGTCTTCCTCATCATGTATTGGTTCGTAACTCCAATTGTCTGAATTAAATAATGTATAAATGTGTGCGACGGAGTAGGTTAAGGGCAAAGCTTGCTTTCTCATACTATTTTTATAAACATTAACCTCTATCACCTATATAAATTACTACTAAAATGACATTATACAACTCCTATATATATATATAGTACTCATATGTGTCTATTTCACTTATTGCTATATATATATATAGTACGGTTGTTATCTCTATCTCATCGTAATTTAAAGGGGTTATCTACACATAGATACTTAGTATGACTGAAGATATAGTAAAGCTTCATCATACTACTGTACTATAGTATCTAAACAAAACTAGTATATTTTCACTTATGTTGTTTTCAATCATAAATACCTTTATCGGTATAGGCAAACTTTTCTCCTCATCTCGCGTTGTTTGAGCACGCTTAATCGCTCAGTTTCTGATATTCTTTTTATGTCTGTTTTTTTTTTTTATATATTGGCTACTCGGACGGTAATCTGATATCTAAACAAATGAATTTCAGTGCGTAAGAGGGTGTACATGTATATGCAAAAACGTTGATTGAGAATACTCTTTATTCAATCGTAAACTCACATCACCGTATTTTAATGCTAAAGAGTTAGGTGTTTTTTCAAAATAAATTATGTTCTGAGAAAAGTATGTAGACCCTTAACTCTAGTACGAGATCATTTTTTCCAGTACTTAACTCATTAATTTGGGAATCAGCGTAGTATCTCATTACAAGCTTATTACATATATATATATATATATTAAGTATAATAATAGAGCTTATCAGTATGCTTATCACGCGTGCTAGTAGTTCTAGTATATATATATATATATATAAGTAGTATTCCTTTTTAAACATCAAGTTATCTTAAAGTATAAATGACTTGTATAAAAGTTGTGTGATACACTTTGCTTATCGACTTTCCTGTTATTCTTGCCTTTTAGTCCGTTCTCTAGAATTTATTTTGTCCTAGCTAGCTTTATACACATATATCAGGTGGGGCTTTTGGTCTGAACGGAGGAACTCAGAGGGGGAGGAGTGCGAGTATATCTCCAGAGTTACTCCCGCATAGGAGCGGGGCTGAAGTGTGCGCGACGAAGAATCGCCAAACACGCAATGAGCGGGGGCTCTCTAAAGACCTCCCCGGAGGGGGGAAAATAAGTCTAGCCTCCTTTGACACTGTATTATAAGCAACCCCAAAAGGGTGAGAGGCACTGACCTCCTGCCATCTCTTGCGGTCTTCCTCCCTGGTATCTCAGGCTCATTCTAGTGCTTAGAGCAATAAACCTCAAAGAAATAAAACAATTTAACTAAAATTTACTTTTTTAAAAAATTATTTAAATATTTTGTAACTGTCCTTTTATCATGCCAGTTACCACTTAAATTCATTGTTAGTCTCATATATATAACATATATTAAAAAAAAATTAATAAAAAAAATAAACTGAGGAGTCGTAATACGGAAAAGGCCTATAGTTTTTTGAATTCGATGTTCGTGCGACTCAATTGATTGATTCAAGTAGTTCTGGTTGTCGCCGATCATCATATCCTAAAATATACGCATTAAAAAAAAAAAAATTCAAAATAACGGAGTCGTAAAAAGAAAGGTCATATATAGTATATCACCTTATATGCACGATATCTACGTATGATACTGTCACTTATATATATTCATATGTCAACGTTATGCATTCCTTGATGCATGTTTTGGTTTAGCTTTTACTTTATGATTACGCACTCGTAGGAGTAAACCATTATAGCAAAATATGGTGTTATAATAAAGAAATGTTTCATATAATTATTATTTTAATGTGTTTTCTTCTTTTTGATTTATGAAAAGTTTATAATCATTGTGAGTTTTTCGCTGAGTGATTTGCGCGCACGGAATACTTTATACCACCTATCCAAAAC
>JABUQX010082385.1:15000-20000 GCA_015478945.1 Trachelipus rathkii | reverse complement strand
GCATAGCTTATTTTAAGAAATAAATATAAATGTTCGAGAATTTGAGAAAATTGTATTACATTTTTAACGAGATTTCAATCATTAGTAAAGTCATTTAAAATATGAATTTTAATGAATTATATTAAGCTACATTAGTGACACATTAAATACAATCAACTATAGTATAAAAATAATTCAAATTTAATAATTTTAATTATATTTATACTATGAATCAACTGTAAAAAATAAGAATTTATCTAATGGGTGATCAAAAAATGAAATTGGTTCACGTTGTGGTTATGAATAAGAACTTACACACAATAAAACTTAGGGATTATATCGTAAGATGACCTCCATCATACAAAACGATATCAAGCTAGTCAATTTGAATTTTTGCTAGAAACATGTAAACGATATCAAGCTAGTTTATTTGGATTTTGGGAAAAACACTTCAACAAAATTTTAATTCATTTTTAAATAACAAAAACGATTATAAAACTTATTACAGTCAAAATTGTACTGGAACATTTGTATACCTCAAAGAGGCTTTATAATAAAGAGCACAATAACATGTGTCATTTACTTATTAATAAAGAAACCTAAATTTTCAGTAAGAAAAAAGGGTGAGTAGGAAGAGAATGAAAGGAAAAAAATTAGCTCACGATAATAATTCATTTACAGGAAACAAGTCAAAAGATAAAAAGAATCTAAGGAAGTTATTTCGTATATTTGCAATTCCACTGTTGCAGAAATTAAACCTAAGCTTGCTTAAGTGCAATCAATCAAGAGGTTCTACAGTAAACCATTACAAAAATGTGGTTATAATAGCATTAAAATAAAATGATATCTCAGAATGAACAATGACAGACGATAATGGAATTTCGTTGAATGTCTGTCCCCATAATAATCTGTGGATTCTATATACGATATTATTAAAGGCATTTCCTGAAGAACTAGAAGATCATGAAAATGTAGCTAAATATTACTAGGAATATAGGTGAAGCAGATTTTTGGGTTTTGAGTAACTAAGCGAGAGATTATAATCTATCGATAGTGGTGGCAACATATGGGCATCGACTCATGAACCATTTTCTGTATATTTGAGTAGATATTTCCTGTTCAACAAAATAAATATCCTACTTCATTGATATTTAATTAAAATCAATATTAACTATTAATTATTATTATATTAGTTAGCTTTCATATTCCGAATATATATATATATATATATATATATATATATATATATATATATATATATATATATATATATATATATATATATATATATATATATATATATATATATATATATATATATATCTTCTTCTATATATATCTACTTAAAATCTCTATGTATGTATTTATCTATATATATATATATATATATATATATAGCAACCTAAATTTATATAACTATATATATATATATATATATATATATATATATCTTTATACTATCTAACATATATATATATATATATATATATATATATATATATATATATATATATATATATATATATATATTTTTTTTTTTTTTTTTAATATTTTTACTATCAAATATATTTTTTTTTTTTTAAATTTTTAAGTTTTACGTATTTAATTTATTCATTAATGCAGCTTTTAGCCTTTTTTAAAGTTTTAATTAGGATTATTGGTATCCGGTTTTTTTGGGGGGTTAAATTTAAGTACGTAAGTTAGTGAAGCTGTGCGAGTGTGTGTATGTGACTTTAACGTTTAAGGTTTTATTTATTTTACATATTTATAGGATTACTGATTTAGTTGGTTTTGTCTATTTTTATAATCTTAAATTTTAATAATTTTTATTTTTAAGGTTTCAGTGAGTTTTTTTTCTTTGCTTTATCTTTTTTTTGTACGTGATCTGTGTGTGTGTTTGTTGTGTGGGCGCGGGTTTTTTTTAGTAAAAACCCAATCCAGTGGGTTTTTGGGTGGGCTGTGTATGGTCGATTGTGTGTGTTTGTTTGTGAGGCTGTCTGATTGAATGACTGGACAGAGAAGATGTAGGGGTGGGCGTAGGCTGGGGTTCTCTATTGACTTCGCCAACGTTCCTGAAAGCTAACCATGAATCTGTGGAATATCACCTCGCTAACTCTCTACCTAACATTTTACTTCTGTCTGAGACCCAGCTAGCCAGGGATTCTTTTTCAAATAAACTTAATATCTCCAACTATAACCTTTTCTACAATTTCAGACTAAATGGTGGAGTCTGTGTCTATATAAACATTAACACTCCTGTAACACGTCTTGAGAATCTTGAATCTCCTAATTTCGATGTTCTATGGCTTAAAATCTTTCTCCCTACTACTACCATTATCTTGTGTTTCTGCTACTGCTCCCCTAACGGAACATTTTCACCTCCTTTTTGAATATCTTACTACTTCTCATGAGACTGTTACTTCTTCCCATCCAAATGCTGAATCATCTATTTAGGTGATTTCAACGTACATCACACACTGAGTGGTTGGGCTCCTCTCATACTGATGCAGGAGGGGAGGAGGCCAAAACATTCAGTATTCTTAACGATTTGGAACAGTTAATTAAAGAACCTACACACATACCAGATCGCCCTAACCAATTCTTGAACACGCTTGATTTATGTTTCACCACTACTCCTTCTCGATATAAATACACCATTTCCCTCCTATCGGTAACTCTGACCACAATCTTGTAGCTCTTAATTATAAAACTTTTTCTCCAGCAGCTCCACCATGCTCTAAACATACTTCTGGTAATGTAATGGGCTAGTTGAGGCACTACATCGCTCATACCCTAGCTATCATTGGGATGAATCCTGCTTTGACTCTGAGGACGTTTCGGTCACCGCTGAAAAGTAAGGTCCGTAATCGCCGAGGGTATGAGCGGGTTCATTCCATCTTCAACTAAATTTTTTTCTCAACAAAATCCATGGTTCGATGGAACCTGTTCTCGCTGGATTCACGAGAGAGTTGACATTGCCTATCGGACGTGAAAGACTCGTTCTCCTATCACTTTCGTTAATTTTCAGTCAGCACGGAATCGTCGCCGGATTATCATTAAATTGCTAAACGTACTTTCACTAAAAAAATGAACCTTCTTGGCTCTCCTACTGATAAAAATTTCTGACCTCTTGCCAAAAACATCTCTAACAACTTTTGTAAATCTGCCTTTCCTCCACTTTATTCGCTCTGACGGTTCTGTAGCTAACTCTCCTACTGAAAAGGCTAATCTCTTCGGCCTCCCTTTTTTCATCTAATTCTACCCTGGACGATTTTGGCATCCCTCCTACTTAGTCATTAATTCCAACACCTCCCGCCATTAAGCATGATCGGGTGCATAGGACTGAGATCTATAGTGTCAGGAAGGCTAGTGGCCCGGATGGCATTCCTCCCCGTGTTTTGAGGGAGTGTGCTTCTGAGCTGGCCCCTGTCCTCGTTCAACTCTACTCTCTATGCCTTAATACTAGTACATTTCTTCAGTGCTGGAAGCGCGCATATGTCCAACCAATCCCGAAAAAGGGTAGCGCTCTGATCCTTCCAACTATCGCCCTATAGCTCTCACTTGTATTCTATCTAAAATCTTTGAAACTCTTCTTAACTCTCATTTCCTGGATCATCTGAGTCTCATTCCCTTCTTTCAGATCATCAGTATGGCTTTCGACGCTCGAGGTCAACTGGTGACATACTATCCTATCTTACTGATTTATGGTCTTCTGCCCTTAGGGACTATGGGGAGTCTTGGGTGGTGGCACTCGATATATCAAAGGCTTTTGATCGAGTATGGCATGCGTCGCTACTCTCTAAGCTCCCTTCCTTTGGGTTTCCTCCTTCTCTTTGCTTTCTCTTGTCAAGTTTTCTCTCTGGTCGCTCCATATCAGCACTCGTTGATGGAGCGACTTCTTCCTCCTTTCCTGTAAATTGTGGTGTTCCTCAAGGTTCTGTTTTATCTCTACTTTATTCTTACTTTTCATCAACGATCTCCTCAGCTGTACTTCTAACTCTGTTCACTCTTATGCCGATGACTCAACTCTCATTCTTCCACCCATTTCAAATCTGCTCCCTCTTTTGCATCTAGAGTTGCCTCTCGTTTCAGCTTTCAGATTCTATTCTTGCCGACCTGGATGGGATTTCCCGGTGGGGCCGCCACAACATTTTGAAATTCAACTCTTTGAAAACTCAACTACTTTACATCTCCCTCTCAAAAACCCCTCCTACTTTCCCTTTTTTTTTCAACGGTTCTAACGTCTCACCTGTTAGACAACATAAACATTCTTAGTCTGAACATAAACAAAAAAGAATTATCTTGGAAACCTCATATCACAACGGTTGCTAAGGTGGCCTCAAAGAAGTTGAAGTTCTGTTAAGGTTACAGTAATTTTTCTTCTGCAGCTCCTCCAGTTATATAAGGGCCTTATTCGCCCCCTTCTTTGGAGTACTTTTCTCCCATCTAGGGGGCTCGGATCCACCCTTCTTTTGGACAGAGTTGAGTCCAAAGCTAAGAACTAATTAACTGTCCTTCTCAAACTCTCTTGACCCTCTTTCTGCGACGTGACGTTGGCGCACTATCTCTTTTCTATAGGTACTACAACGATAGATGCTCAGAGGAGTTGGCCACTCGCATTCCACCTCCATTGCGTCGCCCTCGCAATACAAGGGGTGCCATGCTCTCGCATGAATTTTGCGTGATCATTGAAAATCCCAGACTCGTTCGTTGTGGTGCCTCCTTCTTTCCAGCCACTTCTGCTCTGTGGAACTCCTTGCCATCTTCTGTTTTTCCTACTGTATTTAATCTTCCTCTCTTTAAAACCCACGTCTGCGCACACCTGAGAGATTTGCGTTAGGTTTAGGCTTGGGTGGGCTTTCCTGTATTTTATTTCTTGCCCCCTCCTTGAAAGGGTCCAGCCCGTGAGTGGTGGTAATCTGTAAAAAAAAAAATATACGATGAATACAGAAGATTGACCATCCCTAATCTATATGTTATCTAATTTATGACAATTTTAAACGGCAACAAATGATGACTAT
>JABUQX010082385.1:5000-7500 GCA_015478945.1 Trachelipus rathkii | reverse complement strand
GGAATTTGACACTGCTGCTTTAGTTCAGCATTTTTTACGTTACCATCCCTTCGACGTGAATTTCAATGGACCTTTCTCCTCGGTATGGATTTCCTTCATCATTTTAATTTAATTTTGGATTGTGGTCAGAAACCCATTTTGGATTCCACTACGAACCTTCAGACTCCTCTTCGAATTCTAAATGGTCCAGTACCATCTCCCATTTTTAATACGTTTCCTTCTCATCCTGTAGTCACTCAACTTTTGGAGAATTTTCCATCTCTTACGTCACCTGTCAACCCCTTACAAAATTCTGAATATAAATCTCAAATTTTTCATCGTATAGAGACAAGTGACGCTCCCCCTGTTTATGCTAAATTTCGTCGACTTACAGAGGATAAATTAACAGTTGCAAAAACTGAATTTAATACTCTTTTAAAAGCTGGTATCATTCGACCTTCTAAATCCCCCTGGTCGTCACCTCTTCATCTCGTTCCAAAAAAGGCTCCAGGTGAATGGCGCCCATGTGGTGATTTTAGAACATTAAATTCTATAACAAAACCAGAATCGTGAACAAGTTTTTCAAGATCTCCATAGTATGTCTCATCCAGGTGTCAAAGCTTCTCTTCGATTAGTGAAGACGCGCTATTTTTGGACCAATATGGATAAAGATATTCGTATATGGACTCAATCTTGTCACCAATGTCAAAGTTCCAAGATTCATCGTCATACAAAGCAACCTATTTTGCCCCAAGACATAAATAATTATTTATGACATTTTGTGTATTGTGTTTTGTATTTTCATGTATTCAAATGTTTTTATGTATGCTATCATTTACGGATATAATAAGATATCCTTATATTTGAATGTACTTTTCATATATAAATATTTATATATATATATATATATATATATATATATATATATATATATATATATATATATATATATATATATATATATATATATATATATATATATATATATATATATATATATTTACCTCATTGAAATGTTTGCGTGCATTTTCGAATGCACCCAAATATGCATACATTTGAATGATTATTATTTCTTTTATATTATGTATCTATTATAATATACTTTACCACTCCGTTCTTGGCGTGGGAAGTAATGTAGTATCCTAAATTATAACTTAAAAATATAATTATTTGTAAAAATTGAAAAGTTGTATTTACGTCTGTATTTATGTCAATATTTATGTAAGAAAAATTTTAACAAAAGTACAAAGAAAATTATATATAAAGGTTTCCCTGCCTTATTGAGATACTCACACTCTCTCGCACACTCTTAATAACTCCAGACTCACTTCCTTACCAACAAGATCAGAACCTTAAAGCTACATACAAGAAACTTCAAATCTCAAGGAAGTGGGGTAAACAGCCGACTAAGCAACCAAGACTACAGAAACTACGATTTACGAAAAATTCCAAAAGAAGAACCGAGCAAGGCTGGTAAACTCCAGGCGAAGCCCAAGACTGTTTCTGAAGTTTACAAAGGAGAGTATCTCAATTAAAAGGGTAACTTTGTTACTATCTTTTATTGAATAAAGAATAATATATTTTGGATTTTTAATCCTCGTAGTAACCTTGTTACTCAGTATTAAAAAGATAATAAATAGGAAACTTTGTTTCCTCTTTGTTAAAGAAATAAGTTAGAAACTTTGAGTTTCACATGCAGAAATTTGGTTCTGCATTTATTAAAGAAATAATAAGAAACTGAACATTTCTTATTTCTAAAGAAAAACCTAAGATCCAGTGACCTATATCGTTGCTGGTGCAGTTGGTGAACTCACAATTTTAAGTCTCATCCATTACTAGTGTAGGCCTTCACCATTAGAAGAGACCCTGCATTATATGAGTGCTATATGCCCTTATATATGCTTATATATATATATATATATATATATATATATATATATATATATAACATAATATATATATATAACTTATATATATATATGCTGCTACTGCTCATATATATATATATATATATACCCTGGGGGTCAAAGTTACTTAACGCCCACACGGAACGGGGGCTCGGATCAAAAAAAATTTTACAGGTAGCATCTATGATACATAAATAGATATTCTAGGGTCAAGCTAGAATTTTTTTTTTTTTTTTTTTTCCTTTTACCTGTTCTAGGGGCGAGAGTATATATATATTATTTATAAAGGTATTAACACGGCAATGTAGGGGCTCGAGCCGACGGGAACACAGGGTGGGACGTTTTCCAGCCTGCGTAGAGGGGCGGAAGGAACCCACGACACCAAATACCAAGAGCAGGGGTTGGGACCCTCTCCCAGAAGAGCAGTCCCGTGGTTCCCCGGAGAGGAAATAGTCCTACCCCGTAGTTTCCCGGAAGACCCCGACCCCTGCCATCGGTGCGGTATACCCTTGGGTATTCTTTAATTACATTTTCCTTACTAAAATTTTACCAGGATTCCAAAAATGTATTTCTTTTCGCTGTAGCTATTGTAGTTTTCAGATATGATTGTTTTT
>JABUQX010082385.1:0-2500 GCA_015478945.1 Trachelipus rathkii | reverse complement strand
TAATATTTATATATATATATATATATATATATATATATATATGCCTAATTTTGCTAAATCAACTAATTTTAGATATTTAAAACCTTATAAATTAATGTTATAGAATTATCTTATATTTTATCTTTGCTAAAGAAATAATTAGTTAATTACCATTTATTTATTTAACCACTGAAATTAATAGCAATATTTAAATCTTACAATAAATGAACAATTTTTTTCTTTTTTTTTTAAAAAAAATCCTTTTTTAATTTACTAAAAGTAAGATTTTGAAGCAAAATTATCATTATTATTTATGTAGTCAAAGCATGACTTAAATTGTAATGCAAAAACATTAACATTTTTCCCGTTTCTGAGTGCATTCGAATTTTTTAGGAGAATATATTGATCCTCCAATTCTGAAGAGTCTTTCACTTTCAACGGAAGGGGCGGGCTTAAATATTTTCTAGCAAGGACACCCAAATGCTGAAGGTACCTTTATTTGATGACCACCATTGTAAGGGACTTCTGAATTTTTAATATAAGTTTCATATTTTTGTATTGGCTGATTTCTACTTTTATAACATCTTCAATTTTTTCAATATATGTCTTTTTTCTTAGGAATGAGTTTCTTTGCTGTTTTAAAGTCTTTTTTCTTTTTAAATTCCGAAAAACAACTTTCAAAACTGAAGTTAAAACTATTATCTTCAGTATCACTTTTTTTCGCCCAATTCTGTTGATAAATGAGAAGAATCTGAAGATTGGTTTAAAGTAGTAGAAACTGTTTTGCTTTCAACATACAACATATATCTTCATACACCATTGCTTAAGAATATCTTCCACTTTTTTATTATTATATTCATCCTCAAGGAATGTAGTTTTAAAGCATGGATCAAAGATAGGTAGCAAGCACAAGATTCTTATCAGTAAAGTAAATGCTGAATCTATTTTTACTGAATTTTTCCATGATATACTGTAGGCCCAAGTCCCTCAAATAGTTCTTTTTTTCTGACCCTTTCAAAAACTGCAAATCACTTTCATATTTGGGATTATTGCCGATACCATTGATTCCACTTGTGGCTCAATAAATTTGTACAATCAACAAAGATTTTTAAGTATTTTTAGCAATTTCAAGAACTTTCCGTTGTTTTTAAGAAGCCTGCAGGTTTTGAATGATCACTGCAATATGAAGTGAGAGCCATCTTTTGTTCAAAAAATTTTGAAAGCATATGATACTGGCTATTACATCTGTTTTGTACATCCTGGAGACCAAATCTGTGCTGTGGTAAATTAAATCTGGTTTTGATATTCTTCATACTTGGCAAAAGCTTGAGGCGAGTATTAAAATGACCTACGGTTTGTTTGCATATGGATATATTTTTTCACGTCTCTTTGTTTATGGCATCATTGAGAACTAGTGTCAAAGAGTGCAAAAAGCAAGGTAATTCCTGGAATCCTGCTTGTGTAACTCCTGCAGCCATAATGGGTGCGTTATCCCTTACTATAACATAAATTTTATTAGAGGAATACTGAATTCTTCCATAACATTTTGAAGACAATCACATATATTAGATGTTGTGTGAGATACATGAAAGGGTGGGACTCAAGGATATTTATATTCAATCTAGCTCATTATTATAGGCTTCTAGATAATATTTCACATATCACTTACAGAGTTAGGACCATATCAATTGTCAAAAACTCATGACATTCATGTGCTCTGAAAACATTGCTTAAATCATCTTGCCTCTGCGTAGACTATGAAGATATCTGGCGTGACATCTTGGGTTACAGAAAGATGCAACATCAGTCAGTTCGTTCGTTTGGGTTGGAAGATAGTTAAAATCAATGACAGACTTAAATCAATGCAATGCTTTGAAGTCATCGTGAGATCAGACAAAGAATTAGTACTCAACGGATTTTATATACAAAGAATCGGTCAAAGAATCGGTAAAATTTTGCTGTCGATTCCGATTCCGATTCCTGAAAAACAGCCGATTCCTCCGATTCCGATGCCGATTAATCGTCGTCCCATATAATATATATATATAACATATATATATATATATATATATATATATATATATATATATATATATATATATATATAACTATATATAACTATATACAAATAATATGTATATATATATATATATAATATATATATATATAACCTCCATTACCATTATTATTATTATTGTATTATTATTATTATTATTATTATTATTATTACCTATTTATTATTATTATTATTATTATATTTATTACCTTTAGGATGTATGTAATGTCTATATTATTATACTTATTATTATACCATTATTATTATTATATTATTAATATATATATCTCTATTATATTACCATTTGTTAATTATATATGTTTCTGTAAAACTATTACCTGTATATATATATTATTTACTATTATTATTTATTACACCTATTATTATATTTCATATACCATTATTATTATTATTACATTATTATTACATTTACCACCTTATACTATATTATTCTTCTTCAATGGG
>JABUQX010082384.1:0-34966 GCA_015478945.1 Trachelipus rathkii | reverse complement strand
ATTACTAAAATTTTATTGAACATTTAATTAATTCAATTAAATAAATATTCTCGAAAGGAATTTTTAGAAAAAATTGATTTTCAGAAGAATAAGTTATTAAATATATATATATATAATATATATATATATATATAATATATATATTAATATATATTATATATATATATATATATATATATTATATAATATATTTATATATATATATATATATATATTTAAGAACTACTTGTTAGTGATATATTTACCTAGAAGGAGGAACTCCCCCCCCCCCGCCATAGGATTCTTTTTTAGCATTAGCCTTTACCTGTCAACTTCATTTTTATTATAAATGTACACAATTAAAAACATTTTTAAAGACACTTTTTTTTAATGAATAATTTTAAGAAGAAATAATTTTCGTCCCGATACGCGAGACCTTTCAGGTTAAGACTTTCTTCTTGATCTTCATCAGTTCAAGTGTGATTCAGTTGGTCTGCTATTTTCTTGGCGGCATGCCCAGCTATGGTTTTCAGATATTCATTTTGCATAAAATCTATCTTAACTTTCACCGAGATGCTTTTGTAGTTTACTATTATAAATGCAAAAGATTCCATGATTTTGCGATGGTTGATTGATATGTTGATTCATCTTTTATTGTTGATATTGATAGAGTGCCTGTTACGCCTATGACTTTTTAAAGCTGAATTTATGCTGTCTTTGCAGGTCATCTGTATGTTGATTTTCTCTTTGCAAATCTATTGTTTACCCTATATATGTTTTATTGCAAGATTGCAGGGATGTGATATATACAGCTTTTGGGGGGAATTTTCTTTCGTTTGGGGTTTGAGAAGTGTTTTAGCTTATTTATTGATGGAATGGGGATATATTTTTGAATATTTGTTTTAAACGAATATAAATGTAATTTAGGCGAATTGGTAAAAGAGTGTTGGCATTTTTCGGGGAAAGGCTATAGTACCTTCTTTTTGCTTGTTAAATTGCTTTTCTGATAAAAACTCAGGATAGTAAAGTGATTTAAAGTATTGTGATGTATTTAGTTCTTTGCAGAAGAGGGGAGAACATATACGAAAAGCACGGAGAATAGAGATGACACCGCTAATTTTGTGTTTGGGGAATATTAGATAGCAATTATATAGTTGCTGCGAATGTTGGTATCTTTCTGTATATAGTAAAATCTGCAAGTAATTGTATTCCATGTGATTTAAGGTATCGAGGAAGGCGATAGAGTTGTGAAGGCATTTTCTTATCGTATTAACTAAGATGATAGACGTAATATGTTTAGGAATCATTAGGTTGTTTGTAGGGAGAGACAAAAAATGTCATCTAATATCATAATCCATTAAGAGACATGTTAATCGCAAAGAATTGTTACATTTCTGGTTCATTCTGTAGTTTCATATATATGTACTGAGTACTGCGGAGAATGGGGATCCCATACTCAGGTCGAAAGTTTGTTTGTAAATTTCCATTAAAATGAAAGAAGTTATGTTGTCATGAGAGATTGGCCTTCCCGTTATATATTAAAAACATTAATCATTAATCGAAAAAAACGAAAAGAAAATCTATCCAAAGCTGTATATCACATCCCCTGCAATACTTGCCATAAAACATATATAGTTATTACCCCTAGATTTGAAAGTAAGAGAAAAATCAAACAAAAAACTGTGCACTGCACAAGGACAGCATGAATTCAGCTTTAACAAGTCATAGCCGTAACACACCATTATATCAAATATCAACAATATAAGATGATCAGAAATATCAATCACACGAAACCATCGCAAAATCATGGAATCCTCTTGCATTTATAATAGTAAAACTACAATAAGCATCCCCGGTGAATTTATATAATTTATACAAAATGAATATCGGAAACATCAAATAATTTTCAACAACCATGAAGAAAATAGAGAACCACCTGACAACACCATGAACTGATTGAACATCAAGATAGAGACTCCCAGCCCTAGCCTAAAGTCTCGGCGTTTCGGACGAAAATTCGCTCCCTTTTAAAATTATTCATTAAAAAAAAGTGTCTTTAACAATGTTTTTAATTGTGTAATTTAGTAATAAAATATGACAGTAAAGCGTAATAGTTTAATAATCCAATGGCCTCCTCTCTAACATATAATATAAATATATATAATATTATATATATATTATATATATATTATATATATTATATTATATATAATACTATAATATAATATTTATAATATATATAATAATAATATAGTATTAATATATATATATATATTTATTATAATTTATATATAATATATATAATATATGATTAAAAATAAATATACTATATAAATATATCTATATATATATATATATAATATAGATATATATAGTTAATTCAATTAAAAATAAAATAATTTGAAAAGAGATTTCGGAATATTTTTTGAAATATTTACTTTAAATAATAATAAATACATAATATTTAACAATTTATATATTTCAGCTCGCAAGAAATTTATTTTATTACATAACGAACAATTTTTGTTGAGCGTTTATTACATCAGCATTTTGCCTCAATTTTAATTTGAAATCTATAAAAAATACCAAAAAAAATGATTATATTAGTATTTTATATATTATGCATCAATTTATAACAAAGGTAACAGAATTAAAATATATTTTTTTATGTTATACCTCTATAATTTAGCTGTATAATTACATTAAACCCCGGTTGAAACGGTGTTCTGATTTTTGCCGGGCCGCGGCCGGGTCGCTAAAAATGGCCGGTTCCTATGCCGCACCTGCGTCATTATATATCCATATATTATATTATATAAATATATTAGTAAATATAATATATATATATATATATAAGTACTATATATATATATATATATATATATATATATATTAATAATATATATTATATACTATATTTATATAGTTTTTTCTTCAAGCGCCAATATCGGCTGTTGTTGATGGGGCAGCTTCTTTTTCTGTCAATAGTTTTATAATGTACATATTACTGAAATATTTTAGCACTGAAAGTGAGTTACAACTAAAGTCTTGTGTGTGGGACATTAAGTTAAGCCTGATTTCACCTTTGTTTGTTTGTCTGATTATTTTTGTCTGTTGTTTTGCAGATTGTAGCAGGCGTGGGCTAACTATTGACTTTACCAACATCCGTCTTGCAATTAACCTGCATCCGTGGAAGAAAACCACCTCCATAACTTTAAATAATCCTAAACCTTTTTCCTTCTGTCTGAACCAGATGGCTAATCATTCATCCTCTAACTCGTTTTTCAGATAATGTCCACCACTAACATGCTATTTCGCAATTAAATCCATATTGAAGAGGACTTATGTCACTATGTAAACATCAAACACTGCCTAGAACACGTCATCGAGAATTTGATATCTCCTAACCTTCAATGTTCTAGTGGTTAAAATCTTTCTTCCTTCTACTACAGATTTTCAAGCTTCTTATGTTCTCCTAACAGAAAGATTTTCAAGCCATTTTTATGAATATCTACTATTCTTCACGAGACTTGTACTTTCTCAGACCAAATACCGGGTTTCATATCAAGGATATTCAGATATAACACAACACGAATAGTTGGGTCCCTCTTCTACCTTTAGCGATGGAGAGGCCGAATCCTTCTCATTCTCAACCAATTGGCAAACTAATTAAAGAACATAAACACACATTCTCGGATAGTCCCAACCAAGTCTTGACACACTCGACCGAATGTTTCACCACATAAGATCTTCTCAGCTGATAAAATACAACCAACATCGCTCCTTATTGAGTAAAAATCTAGATCCGCAGAAAACGATTAATCTTTTAATTTTATTACTTTCTCTCCATACCAAGCTCCATCCTGCCTCGCTTTTGTTTCTGGCATTTGACTCGGACGCATTGGGTCTTTGCGTTCTTCAACAGCCTCAAGCCATAATCTGGAAAATGTGCTGCTTTGACTTCTTACGCTTCGCTCTTGCGTCTGACCCGATAAGTGAGAGCTTATCATTGATGGGAAATGAAGCAGGTCATTCCTCTTCCGCACTACCAATCTTTCCTCTCCTCATAACCCATGGTACTTGTCTACTTTCTCGGCACCTCAGTCTAGAAGTCGAAGTTTACGGCGAGTGGCAAAAATATGCTCGTCATCCTAATCACTCTGGCTCAATTCCTTCATTTAGCTCAAAATCGTATGCAGGGAATTCTTCGACGAGCACAAGCCGGAGCTCTATCAACGAAAAGATGCCCTAACTCTTGGTCTCCTACTGATAAATCTTCTGGCCTCTTGCCAAAAACATCTCTTAGCAACTTCTGGAAATGTGCCCTTCCTCCTCTTATTCGATCTGTGAGATTTGTTGCTAATTCACCTTACTGAAAAGTTCAATCTCTGTTTGCCTCTATTCCTCTCGAAACCTCATACAACATTTGGGACACTGACATTCTGGACATATCCTCCCCTTCAACAGATCCCTACAATCTCGCTCCTAAGGGTTGTCCGCATATCCTTGCACCCTTAGATTCAACTTAGTACGCAAGCGCGGTGAAATAGAAAGCTACACTTAAGAAATCCAACTGAACAAACGTTAAAAGGAAGCGGAGCTGCCCAGGTAAGGACGGTCCATCCCACCACGAAAACTTTTAATAATAATAAAGAATCCGAATGGCTTCAAACCGTGCGAACCCCGCCCTTTCGTTCAGATTCTTATTGCTATGTTCTAATACATAAAGGAATTTCAGCCAATTTCCCTCAATGGTGTGAGCAAGTACGCACCATGTCAAACCAATCATTAATCCAAAAGGAAGCAAACCGCCCTGATCCTTCCTAACTATCGGCCACTATAGCTGACTCACTTGCTACTTCATCCTGCTAAGGAGCTTTGAAGACCACCTTCTCAATTCTCACTTCTTAGATATCTGGAATCTCTCAATCACTTCCTTCCGATCGCCAGGGTACGACTTTCGGCCTCGAAGCTGCTCGAACTGAGCGCGGATAGTACTTGCGGGAGTTAATACTCGACTCAATCATATGCAGTTAACCTGGTTTTCCCCGCGCCCACTCGTCCAAACGCGGAGTGCAGAGAGGAAACGAACCGGGAGCCGCAGACCTTGACTTGATGACCGCATGTGACCTGACAACTCACGCAAAAATAGAGTGATGTAAATATCTAAAAAAATCAATAACCAGGAGGCAAATAATATGTATTATTGGCTCTAATGTTGCCAGCTTGCTAGGCATGTCACAACTCTATATAATAGAAGAGAACAGTAGTTGAGGATATTCTCTGCTGTATGATACAACTTAAATGGATATGCGTAAAATAAAAAAGAAATCAATAACTCAGGATTAAGGCTAGCGTAAACATCTCAAGTGGGCTCAGACTCAAACTCTGAAGTGGTAGTGTTTCCTACAGAGATTCTGTACTTATTTCTCCTACATATTATTCCTATTTAGTCACTCTCTATCTACCCAAAAAATAATAAAAAATAAAATAGAAAAAACTAGAATATAAAAATATTAATATTATTATTTTATTATTACTAAATACACACCTCCTCCACCATCTTAGCAAATTACCCAAATTGCTAAAGGTAATTCCTGCCCCTCGGCGCCGCTTTATGTCCTAACGATATATCGCTATGGTCTTAAAACTGCTGCTCGACTGGCTACCCTGGCCTTGTAAACTGCTGTCACCATCTCTTTGTATAACCTTACTCATCACTTCCTGGCCTGATCCTTCCTCCCTCTGCCAGAACGCTGTGTTCATATCAACTTGTACTGAATAAAGAGGAACCACCCTCTCAACTACTGACTATCTTTCTCATTACTTTAACTAACCATCATCACCTATCTTCTATCATCACGTATGGACGATGGATTCGTCTTGATTCTTACTAACACTCAAGTTTCTGTCTAGCTCTCTAAGATATACATACTTCGTAAACATTCCTTCTTTTTAAATTACTAAGCTTTCCGACTCTTCTCTCGAATCTGCGCATAAAATTTCCGTTGGGATTCGTTTGTCAAATAAACGAAACTGCTTGATATGCCGTAATGAATTTGCCATATCTCTTTTCTTAAAAATCCCCTACTTGTCTACAAATTCCGACATCCTCCTCGTTAACTATGAAACCACTTTCATACTTGTCTCCGTATAGTTTTCGAGTAGAGAGATGAGTTTTTTGGGTTCTTCCTGGTCACGGAAAATAGAACATCCTTGGACCTTAAGCGATCAAGACGAAAAAAATGCTTTCGCCACGAAACATCCCGATCACAAGGCGGTTCTCGGCGCCGCTTCAAAGATGAATTCGCGCGGTTCTAGTTCGTTAGCGAAGGCCGTGCGGGCGAGTAAGACATGTTTCTTTCCTGCGCCGCTCAAACCTCCTCTGCGCTACCCATAGTCCCGCATTCCGCTTACATCCTTGCGCACCATCACGAATATACTAACAGATAACGGTGGTACATGTACCAGGAGTTGCGTGCACCCGACTGTTCCGGTTATCCGATACACATGCGCTGCCTCTCTACCGCGGGACCCGCTGATACCTCTTATGACTATACCCGTGTGCGGCAATCTCATTCAATATTTTCTCACAGTTCTCATTGTCTTACCCTCCAATGCTTGTATATACGACTGGACGGCGAGCCTCCTTGAATCAGTTCCACCCAAGTCTAAATTATGCCTTGGTATAATTGCTGTGCGCGTTCAATGATAATAGGTCCCTCACACACAGAGTAAATGGGGTCAAGAAAACCCTTTTATCAATACCCCGGAAACACACTTTCTTTAATTACCCTTCTACAGCACAAGAATCTGCACACAACGTCCCGTTTCTACCCTTTTTTCTCGAACCTTCACTAATTAGACCACACTTTCTCATACTTAAGTGTGGGGCGCGATGTTGAGCGCTTCCTATTCCTAATATTCTTGCTTCATTATTGTTTTACTAAAGAAGTCTTCCATTAGGTTCAAGTTGTTCTTTCCGCTTTCAGATTTATCGACTACCACCCGCTGTTGCGCAGGCAGCCCATATCGCCGGTGACGCTTCGCAAAACTAAAAAATTCCGTCGTCTTAACTCGCGGCGGATCCTTCAAGGTCCCTTTCTCGGTTACGTATCTCCACATATTACAGATAAGCGGACCACTTCCCCTTCCAACAGTCTTTAGTCGTTATTCTATCCTCCCTTGAGGAGGAACGCAAGTCACTAACTTTCCACACTAGTCTCTTTCTTTCTAACTGTCTAATCTACTATACCCCAGACTAACCCTGTGCTCTCATAACTTGACTTGATCCTGCGGATATGTCAAGATATTCTGATGTACTAGCATCCATTTTCAAAACAAATTTTCCAGTACTATGTCTTCACATGTGCCTTAATGCCAAATCACTAGCTGTCTGCTGAAAGCAATTCGAGCTCATGACTCTCTCACTTAATAATCTATTAATTAGCAACCACTCTTATATCGTAGATCTAACTCCTAGGATCCCAATCTAGCTCCTTATCTATTC
The DNA here is from genome assembly GCA_015478945.1 of Trachelipus rathkii. Classification (NCBI taxonomy): domain Eukaryota; kingdom Metazoa; phylum Arthropoda; class Malacostraca; order Isopoda; family Trachelipodidae; genus Trachelipus; species Trachelipus rathkii. Next base: position 27,477 of record JABUQX010082384.1, on the reverse strand, counting down.
CATACTTTGTCAAACAATCATATAGTGTGTATTAGCTCATACCACAAACTTTAACATGCATCGAGACCTATACTCACATTCGAATGGAATCTACGGAGTCTGATGCTACCTATATATAGAAAGTTCACATTCGAACTATAGTGCTGAACAATTAACATACAACGAACACAACAAAAAATGAGAAGTATAAGACTATAAAAAAAAGACAGAATGAAAACATGGCCCCAACCAACACGCCATTCGACACTCCTTTAGATTCAAATAAAACCAACTAATAACAAGGAAAATCAACCCATAACACACAAAAAAAACATCAACAACAACACAAAATAAAACACGAAAAATAAATATCTCCCACCACTCACCACCAATAAAAACAAAGCAAGGCGGAACCCGGTTCCGAGTTTCTGCGTCGGAATCAAATTCAATATATCAGAAAAATAGCAAGCCTATAAATACCGCAAGATCTGAAAGTGATGACAATCAAAAAGTAATCACCGAAAAAAATGATATGAAGGATAAATTCCAACTCTTGCCAACCAAAAGCAATTAAGAACAAAAACAACAAAACACACAACATTTGACCAAATTAACGAGCATTAATAGTACAAAAAATGGGGAACAGTTAAAGAAAAGAACTAGTAAAGTATTCTCACTTGCTCTCCCCAACGGAGGAAGGACATCAACGACAAACGTTCGGAAGCGAGTCTTTGTAATTATTGAAATTATAACGGAAAAGCCCTGAGAGCTTGGAAAGTGGAACCACCTCTTAGTTTGCGAAGGCGTACTCCATCAAGGGCGAATAATAAAACGATAAATAGCAAAACATATGTGTTGAAGGAATTCTGAAGGGGCCTCAGAACAACAACTCATAGAAGCTAGAAGCAATAATAATAAAGCAAGATATAACGGAAATAAGGAAGCTTCGAGTTGGGTGGTTCAAGAAATTGATTGTGGTTGGTTGGAAGATTATATCGAGTAGAAGAAAGTTGGAAGAGCTATCCCTGTGGGAAACTCCATGGTTTTCTGACCCCATTTACAGATAACAGAAAAAATCAGAGTCTCTTGCTCCAGACCATTCCCGATCAATAGGTCTTTGAGGTTGTCTCTCTACGGACGCAGATGATTAATGGAGTATGCATAGAGGAAGAAAGACATTGAATATAAGAAATAATGAAAAGGGAAGAAAAGAGTGGGAATAAACAGACATCGATGAACACCCTATAATAACCTTTAAAGGGAAAAGATGAATAACTTGGGGCTCTACAAACGTGGCAAGGACAAGCGAAAAGGGAAATTTTTATACGAGGACAATACAGAGAAGGAGAAAATTACCAGAGGAGGGGAAGTTGTTTGACAATCGGGCTTTTGTTGCCATTAAAGCCGGGGCCAATATGGTCCTACGGCCCCCACAGCCAAAAGTGTGGAAATGGGAGAGCAGAGCCCTTTATTGATTACACTCATAGCCACACTCAGAACATTTTAAATAATAATTTATGTATTTTTTTGAATAGAGTCCAAGAAGTACAGCATGTAAGAATATGATAAGCTTAACCTTTCAGAATAAACCAATACATAAAACAATAGACGGCAACTCGGGCAGATACAACAAATAAATTATTAATAAATTTTATATTTTTTGTGATGCATATTTAAAAAGCGATTAAAGGGGAATATAAAGCGCGTAAGCTTCTTTTCTATCTACACTCATATTCGCAACTTCAGTTTTTAACATGCCTAGTCTAAATTACCTACGTGTTTTTTTCTTGATGATAGTACTTAAAACAGCATGTTTCTAAATTTATATTCTTGCTTTCAGCATTACACTCATAGAACTCACACCCTCACGAACATTTAAAAAAAAATAATCTTTTGTCATATATTTTGATAGTCGTAAGCATGTGTGTTATTAAGTGTCTCTTTGCTGGTTCACTTATAGTCTACATACAGAAATCGATCATGTTTACATGAAGAAAAAAAAGTTGTTTATAATCTGATGCAGGTAAGAGCTATGTTGAATTTCTTAACTTTCTCTGTTAAATTTTCTCATTACATAAGACTCATAGTCGCCAGCTCGCATACAGAGAAAACATTTAAAAAATCTTCATATTTTAGGTCCAATTGCAGGTAAGCATATGTTTTTTTTAAGCTTCTTGTTTATAGAGATTCACACTTATAGTCGACACTCAGACAGGGGAGAACATTTAAATAATTTAATCAGTGTTGTCTGATTTTAGCAGAATGAGAGCGAAAGTTCCGTATTTCACGACTGCTAATCATAATTACAATGGCCACATTTAAACTTTTTTTTGTTATGTATCAATTCAGATGAATTTTCAACTCTTCATTACTTTTAAAATTCTAAATGGTTGATACAATATTTGCAACAGAGGTTTTCACAAATTATGTTTGTTTAATTCATGATTAACGAATGCCCATAAAAATTGGACGTATTGAGGTAACCTTTTGAAAGTCTTTTCACTTTGTAACCTTTTCTCCGTTGAAAACCGTGTGCAGCATTTACAGGGCTAAGGCGAAGGGATGTTCGAGGCGGAAAAACAAGATGACAGCAAGTTTTACCCAAGCAGGGTGCAGCTCGAAGCAACGAGTTTTAAGAACCACCAGCCGATATCGTTAGGACCCATAAACCCTTCCTAGGGTTACCCGTTTCCCAGAGAGAAGAGACGAGAAGAGAAGAGAGAGACGAGAGAGAGAGAGAAGAGGTCTAGGTTACGAACAAAAAAAAAATTAAAATTATGAAATATGAGAATCTAGAAATGCTTCGTGTGCACTAAAGATTTCAACAAAACTGATGTAAGAGAATGAAAATAAGAAAGAAAGAAATTGAGATAATAATATAAATTTTTTTAGAAGTTAAGAGAATGAACTAAAGTAGATTGAACCGAATTCGGACGACGCACAAAGAGAGAAGAATAGAAATATCGAGAAGAGAAAATTGATGTCTAAACAATGAGAATTGAGATATCTCCTGAATATTGAAAGTAATTCCAGACTTGCAACAAGACAGAGCAAGAGAAAATTTTAATAGAAGAAGAAAGATAGAAATTGTGCCGAAAGCAGCGAGATATACTATATAGTGAGAGAGATAGAGAGATAGTATAGATATAGAAGAAATAAAAGAAGTATATATAATATATATATAATATAAAGATAAGTTATATATTATATAGAATAGTAAGACGTAAGAGATAGAATCTATGAGAGATATACTATATATAATAATAGAAGATAGAGAGAGAGTGAGAAGATGATAAGAGAGGTAAGATAGTAAAGAGAGTAATTAACAATATTTTTTAGAAATCCATTGCGAACAAATGAGTTGGAAGATAGGTATCCTCAAGAGATGTACGTAGGCTATAACTCCTGAATCGCCCTAAGTGTGGAGAAGTAGAGGCCCCAATAGTATGAAGTGTTACATATATAAGGTACTCATAAAACAGTCTAGTAAAATAGTATATAGGTTTAGTACCATCTTGAACTATTAGTATATACGTTTATAGATATAATAATCGTGTTAGTTATTTCTATATCCCCAACATTAAGTATAATAACCTTAAATAAATACAGATATTAATATAAATTACTAAAACTATTTAATCTAAATATGTGAAAAATAAATAAAAATATAATAAATAAAGACATATATAATTAAAAATAAATCAAAATAAATTAATTATTGAACTAGAAAACACTAAATAGAATTATATTTTATTACTTCACATTCTCTTACTTTATTACTATTTGTTGTTATTATATTATATTATTTATTTATTTATTTCTATTTTACTATTTATCATTTATTATTTATATTTATGATTCTATGCAACATTATAGAATTGATAGTAAGATTAGATACAAAAGAAGATTAGATGTAACATTTTTATGTTTAGCTATATGTATTACATATTTCTTTATTTAATTAAATCATACTTTATAATTTTATTTATTTCATTATTTATTGTAATTATTTACAATTTATGGTATTATAATTATATTAGATAAATCACTTATTTAGGAATTAAAGTATTTATTATATCTATCACATTAAAAAAAGTATTTTATTTGTTATTTTAGCAACTCTCTTTATGTTTATTTATATTCACATAATAATTAAATTATATTTATAATTTATTTGTTATTTATATAATTTTCACAATATTAAAATGCCCAGAGAAGTTTTTTCCATTAATATTTGATTAATAATATTGTACTTTTAATGAATATTTATTTTATAATAAAATAGGCTAAGTTAAACACAATATTTATTCACAATAAAGTGTTCTATTTATTTACTATATTTATCTATATTTATATTTCAGGCTATAATTCGTATACTACTCTAGCTGATAATAAGCTAGTATTTCAATCAGTAATACAAACCTAAATTATTACTAAAAATTTCTTATATATATTATTAGAATATAGTAATAGTTAATTACAACTTATTGTTAATATAGTTCGATAGACAAACTAATAACCTTATTATTAGTGCTCACGAACTGTTAACAATTCTTGTATCCTCGGAGCCATCCGCACGACTCAAATAAAGGTGGCATACCGCTACAACTACGCTTTGATCTGAGCTGAAATGTGTATGAGACAAGACTGATTATTTATTGTCAATTTGAAAATGAATATAGTTATATATTTAATAGTTTGTGAAAAATGCTGAAATGCAAATCACTTAACTGACAGAAGGAACTCGGACTCGATCTTCAAACTGGATGTGAGAATGAGACTGCATGATATTCGAACCAGCTATGAAGTTACTAGAATAATAATTGTGATTGTCAGTGTCACCTCTACAGCTTCTGCCTATTTAATAAGCCTATAAATGGAAAGGGAAGAATTTGAAGCATTTTCAGAGGGCAATGATTACGGTTGAAAGAGAGAATGAAAGTAATAAAAACTGCGATGTTTATATGAGAAAATGACTAGTCCGTTTCAGTACACTTTTGTATTATCTTAATCCCAGTTATAAAGGCAAGTTTTTTTGTAACACAATATTAAAGCGAGAGTTAAATACGTCCACTGTTGTGTGTTGCGAGTATGAAATATTTTCTTTTAATGGGTTTCATGTGGTCCGGATTTTCTACCAAACTCTTTCCAATTTAAAATGAGCAAACGACAATATACAGAACCAACACAGTACTTATTAACAGATAAATCAATAACAGAATTACACACACTGGAGCAGTATAGAGCAAAATTTATACTAAGTTCTATAGTTTATGACAATGAAAAGCCACGTCAGTATCTATTATTCTTAAGGAACTTGTAGTCGCTGCAAAATGCAAAAATGAAACCTTGACATCTCTAGCTGAAACGTTAATCTTAAAATACGAAACTACGATGGTCCAAGCATGATATGTAATATATATCGAAAGGTTTCAGAAATGTAATAATTGTATAATTACCACCAATGAAAAAGAGCTCTTTCTAGGATTGAACCACTACTACCTCCAAAGCTTTCCAGGTGAGTCGATATTTCAGCAATGTCTTAGCATAGTATGCGTGAGGTAAAAAGAGATAATACAAGTAATGCTCAACAGAAAGGCGAACACCATGTAAAAAAAATATTGAATGTTTCTCAATAGCACAAGTCTTCCTTAATTATATATATTGTATTACATATATTACTTATTGGCATGAAAGTGAGCTTATATATCCCATTGTAAAAATCTATTTCACTTACTAAGCTCGAGAAGGAATATTTGGACAGAATTAGTGAAGATCGCTAAATATCCTGTAAGATTGTAGTTAAACACTGTACCTCGTGGCACACCTACACTCAATTATTTGTTGAAGAAAACAAAATAATACTAAAATTAATGTATATGATGTAAAAACTGTTGAATTTTTTTAACACCCTGAATTATACTAACTATTAATATAAATAAAGTAAATAAAAATAAAAATAATAAAAATTCTGTACTGAAAGAACTAACCTTATATTGGCTTAATCTAACTATTTGATTAATTATGAGTCCCACTATATAATAAGTTATATTTCTCTGAGTTTCTTTTATGATATTTAAAATTATATATTTAATATATATTATAAAAAAGATACATATAAATTTATAAATGTGGATTTTTATTTAGTATTCTAATATAACCAACAAAAAAGGTAAATATATATCTTACTAATATATACGTTAATCTTTCAATTATACAAACTATATAACTATATGAACTATAGAATTTAACATTTCAAGAATAAAAAATAAATAAAAACTATATCGGTATAGATAATTAGTACTTCGTTAGAGATAGTATCATTAACATGTTCATATATATATATAGTTGTATAATCTATTATTTTTCATTTTAATCATAAATAAACCAATACTCTGTAAGCCGGTAAAAAAAATATGCAAAATTTTTATAAATATATACGAACTACTACTAACTCGCTTGTCGCAATTCTGCTGAATTTAATAATCAATCCACGCATCCGCATCCTCATTATAGCGTGTCTGTTTTCAATTCAAGACATCCGGCATCCCCGCATCCTGAGGTTAAGCAAATATAAATGAAAATAAAATACAATTCGATGCCCTTGAGCAAAGTCAATAGTGAAACCTCTCAATCAGACATAAAATATATTATTAAGAATTAGATATTATAAGTAATTATAGTCATATTATTAACTCTTAAAATAAGACTTTCATATTTTTAATAATAAATATAACATCAGGGGTAATGAGCTGATTAATAAGGTTGGCCAATGATTGAAAAGCATAGATAGCGATGTAAGGAGTATATTATTGGTTTATTATCATAATATGATATCAATTATTCAAAGAATTTCTTTTTACTAAAGAATGAGGATATTATATATAAATTGAATTTAATAGATATATGTCAATAAATCATTAGTGGTATAGTATAGATAATAAATATTAAATATGTATCTAATTATAGGGAGTATCTGTTATTATTAGAATATTCATATTTTTTAAATCTTTATCTCTCGTGATGTATATTATATATATATTATATAGTTAGTAGTATAGTAATATGTATATGTTGATTATACTTATATTTAGTATGTATAGATATAAAAACATCATATCCTATATTTTGGAAATTCTCATATAATTGGCATTATTTGGAGTATATTTCGCACATTTTGTAGGTCTGATTTTTTTGGTTAAAAAGCCTATCATATCCCATTTCGCAATAAAATGACTATAACGGGAATATTTGGCTCCGATAACATTTAGCGTTCCTTCGGGCTTAAATGTAATTATATATTAAGTATTATAAATTAGGTATTGAAATTCGCTCTGTTATAGGTCTGTTATAATTTTACAAGTTTAGATTAGTTTAAAAAATGTTAGAAAAAAAAATTAAGTAAAGTTTAATTAATTTCGGAGAGTTATATTTGATAAGATAACATTTTAATATAACAGCAACTAATTACTAAAAATGTTTATATGCTTTACCTAACCTTTAGGACCTATTAAGTATATTTGTAAGATAACATTTTATTTTCTGAAATATGAAAATTTTATATAAGCTACTAATTTAAAATAGTTTGGAGATTCGTATATAAAAATGTTTAGAAAAAAAAATTAAGTAAGCAACATTCTTGTACAAAATAAAAGGGGAATTCAAATCGTTTCTAATCATCCCTATAGAAAAAGAGTTTGCTCAACACATTATTTCGTTATAATAATAACTTATTTATATATATATTTATGGCATTAACGTGTTAGAGGTGGATATCCAAATGAAAAAAACTCTACCATACAAAACAATCACATTTGAACAATCACCACTACATCCACATACATCAACTATTAGGATTTTGATAGAATGATATTTTCTACAAATAGAAAATAAAATAAAAATAAAATATATTAAAAGAAATAACACATAATGAAGACAAAAAAAAAATAAGTTTATCAAATAACTTAAAAAAATAAAAAAAAAAAATAATATATATTACAAAATAAATTTTTTACTTATATAATATATAATAATATTATAAGATATATATATATTAATATATAATGAATAATTATACATTATATAAATATAAATATTAATATTATATTATATTAAGTATTAATATATATATAATATATAATATTATATATATATATTATAATAATATATAGTTTTATAATATATATATTATACAAAATCTATATATACAAAAAATTTGTATATAATATTAATTAGCATGAAATAGGGATTTTATAATAGTATATATCCTATAATGATATTAAAGCTATAATAATGGTACATAGATTTATTATATATTATATAAACAAATATATAATTGAGTAAGAAAAATTAGGGGAACATTTTAATAAATGTTGCATATGAAGACTTAAGTAGGTAGCGGAGTTTTTATTTTATATATATATATATATATAATACAAACATATGGGACACTGAAACGAAATTCAAACTAATTCAAATCTCTACTCTTATAATTAATAATTAAAGTTATTACTTAAAACATCAATATATTTGATAGTTTATATATATATATATGATAAGATTATAAATAGAAATAAAAGGAATAATTATATATAAATTTATCCTTAACCAATGTTATTCAGACGTGTCCAAGATAAAATTCTTTGTTTAGATTTAAATCGAGTTTATATTATTTAATTTCTTCAATCAATTTAACTTATATTTATATCAACATGCTCATCTCTCAATCAATACGCCGTGCGTACGTTTTATATATGAATGAAGAACTCAGGAATTAAAAAAAGAATATGTCGTCTTTGTTAAACTAGTATTTTGTCTCTCAGCAACATTCATCTTATTATCAAAAATAACCCTCTCCACCACCACCACAAGCAGTGCAAGAGAGACAACAATTACTATCGCAACAACACCAAATATCAATACAAAGCACTACAGCCACCACAATTCAACAAACAACAGGTAATGATCTCGATAATTATCTTACTGTCAGAGATAGTACAAAATAGTTAGATAACAGTTAGGATACGTTGATTAAAACAACTTAGTAAGTGTGCAGAGATGAAATTTTTAACACATGAGTTTTACAAAGGTTTGGGGGAAACTCCCCCAAGAAACCCTATTTTAATTTCAAAGAATAGAATCGGAATGGTAAAGTTAAAAGGCAACAACACTAGCTAGATGCAATAAAGGCAGCATAAGAGACTGTGTGAAAGGTGATCGGACGAATTGGAGATAGTCTGAGAGTCAAGGATAAGAAATAAGAAAGCCTTTTTAAAATCTCGTCTTCGGACGCCTTTTTGATGAGAACCAGGGAAGTAATTTTGATAAAGAAATAGCAGATATGTGGCGAGGGGGATAAAATAGTTTAAAATTTAAATAATATCTTAATTTTTATTTATAAAATTGTACAAATTGACAAATTAAAAAGTCATTAATATTGACTTACTCACATCAATATTGAACAAATGAACATGTACATCATTTCCAGTCTTATCTTTGAATTTGCATGGTTTTATCATTAAAAATCAGAATGTCAGATGGCAATAAAAGAAGTTTATTCAAAATAAGAAACCGAGTCCATGAGCGTAATAGCTGTCGTTCGTTTGAGCGCGGTGAGTTTTCGAGTTCGTAATCCCTCGTGCTCGTATTGAAGTAGACTGCTTAGGGTTATCCAATAGAAGAATGAAAATGACACGTATAGGAGTACGAGACTTTATTTTACCTGCGTCATGTACATAACCAATAACCAAAATTATTAATACAATTTCGTGATAAAGATACGTTGGGCTAACAGTAGCGTCAAAATTTGATCGATACTTCGAATTCCTGTGATATGAGAGCGGGAGAATTTATTTTGAGTATTAAAACTAATCACGTATTAATTGTATTAGTTTAGTCATGCAAGTAGTAGTAATAAAATAATATTTATAGTCCAAAATAATTAATTAAATACATAATAATATAATATATAATATTAATTAAAAATTAGAAGGGGCAAATAATGAAAGGAGCAATTTGGAGTTAGTAGTTGCAAAGGAAAGTGTGTTAGTGTGCTTAAAGTAGGAAGTAAGAATGTTAACAGCGATATGGTGGAATGAAGAGGTGAATGAAAAATGCGGTATTAAAGGTAAAAAACGAAGACGTGGTTTGAAATGTAACTAAAAGCAAATGACTGAAAGATTGCATAAAGAAAGAAGACACTGAAGAGTTAGAAGGATAGCAAAAAAAGAAATACTAAAAGGTGTATACGTAGGTAAAAACAAGAGTAAATGAACAGATTTTGGAAGGAGGGATGAAATGGGACTTACAAGTGAATAGGAAAGCTCTTCTGGAAGAGAAGCGCGAAAGGTTAAGAATGAGATTAAGAGGGAATCTGCTTAGAATAATTAGAATAAAATGATGGTGCTTTTGGTAACTGATGAAAAATGGATGTGAGGGAATGTGGAAAGTTAACTTCCGAAAATCTGCACACACACGATTGAATTAGATGAAGGTGTTAGTATAATGTGTGCGGTTTTGATGGTGCAAGAAGGAATAGGTATTTTGGGGATGATGAGTTATTAGTAATAGTATCGAAGGAGGTAATGGTAGCGCGTAGAGAAAGATTGTAAGAGTGGGTAAATCTGTCAGGAAATAGATTGAAATATAACTAGTTAAGTAATTATAATTATACGACGCAGGCGAGAATGGTGATTGATTGGCATTCTGGCAAGTTGTGTATACTCAAGAGCCGTTTATGGACGGGTTAACTTATAGTCCACGAGAATGTGAGGACTAAAGCTCGAGAGACTATATAGTAAACTAACTTTCATTGAGTATACTATAATAACGCTGTATACTTTTTAACTAACTTTAAATACAAGCAGTAATTAAAATATTGTTTTTAGACAACGTAGAAATTACGAGAGTGGGATATTAATGTATTATTATGAGTGTTGTAAGAATTGTATATACCTAGAGAGGTCACAAGGACCATCTAAGGAAGATGCGTCCGAGTGACTGAGGACTAAAGATTTGTAGTGTGTAAGACACAAGGTGCCATTAGGAGTGGTACGAGATGTGTGCGATTACATTAAATTATTAAAAAACTGATGGGAAGAAAGTGACGAAAATGAGGGATAAAATAGGGAATGAAAATTGTAAGTTATATTAGGTTTTATCGGATGTGCGAAGCAGGGCGTAATCATATGAGTTAATTCGGGAAGCGTTTAAGAGCTAGGTGTTTAGATGATAGAATGGATGGTGTGGTGGTAGGCATTCGCCTCGAATATGGAATCAAAGTATGTATGAGGAGTGATGGCTAGAAGCGTGTGTAAAGAGATAGACATCTTGCTGTCAAGTGGATGATTTGGTCTCACATGTAATTAATCAGCCGGAGTAGACAGGGTTGTGTTTATGTTCGTTTTTTATGAAAGAAGAATTTGGAAAGGGGTGTTATGAAAGAATTTTGAGGTGGGGATGGCAGAAATGGTGTTAGAAATGGTGGAAAAATTGGAGTAATGTGAGTCGCGGAGTGTGCCCATACCTATATCACGCTGACCCACGCGACATGATTATCGGTATTCTGTGTGGCAACTCGAAGACGAAAGTTCTTGACGAACGGATTGATAAGAGAGAATTGGCAGGGTGTGTGAATAGGAGGGGCTTGAAAAAGTAACGTGGGATAAGAGTAAGGTTTATGGTTGTTGAGTGAGCGACAGTCCTCAGTGTGAATGTTATGTTAGATGGTGAGCAGCTACGAACAAGTGTCTGAGTTAAATATTTAGGTATATGTTTGATGAAAAGGGGAACGGACGATGCAGAGTGGTAGTAGGAAAGTTGTGACTGCGGAGGTGCTGGTGCAATTAAATCGTCTGATCACGAATGAACAAAAGGCGAACCTAAGTCACTCAATGAGTGTGCTAGTGGAGTCTTACTTGAGAGGTATAGTTGATTATCAGCTTATTATGTTTATTAGTTAATTGTGTTAGGACTATGGTCGGATAAGAAGTCAGAATTAGATCTAAGTTATCAATGTGTTAACAGTATGGACATCTTAGGGGTGTGCTAATGGTGTGAGAAGGAATTGGATAAAGAGATGGAATGATGTATTAGGGAATAAATTTTCGAGGGAGGTTAAAATGGTAGAATAAATGAAAGTATTTGAGATAGATTATATATTCATATATTTGAATGTCTGTAAGGTTTTGAGTTTAAGGCGGTAAATGTTATATAGTGGTAGAGTGTGTTGGGAGTCGACCCGCTTTGGGAGACCGCTAGAGAAAGTGGATTGAAGTCGTGTAATGATATGAATTATCACTCGCAATGTTTGATAGGCAAAGAATAAATTGATGAGTATTCGGCAGAAGGCGAGATATTTAAGGTAGCATGATTAGTGTAAGTTAGATAAATGGCGGGGTTTTATTGTATGAGGAGGGCATGGTTGCATAGGTCCCAACCTGGGCCTTATTGGTTGGATGAACCATTACATTGACGCATTTACATAGGAGAGGTGTCCAGTCGGGTCCCATGATGCTTACTATAGGGTGGATTTCTGTCTGTGACGAGCTTTTACCAACTAATTAATGGTAGAGGGGGCGGTAAAGGCCTGGGTACTTTATCTTTTAAGAAGGGTGTATACCAAGCATCATCCTACTACTGTCATTTTCTTATATTCCGAATATGCATGTATTGTAACAGTCAATTATATACCTACAATCGCTTGGGCAAAGAGAGGAAGGTGCCAGAAAAAGAAAGAAATAGAAAGATTAAATAAATAATAATAATATAATAATAATAAATAATATAAAATGATGGAGAGAGAAGTGTGTTGGGAACCGACCACCCAGCTGGGAACCGAAGAAAAAGAGTGGATTGAGTCGGTACAAACGAATGTTTGATAGGAGAGACATGTGATAGTTTTGAGTAAGAGGCGAGCATAGAATAAGGTTGTAAATAATATTAGCAAATGTCGAGATGGCGGGGTGTTTTGTGAGGGGTATGGTCTTATTGCCATTTGTAACCTGGGGAGACCCTAAGCAGGAATGTAACCTCACGACATTTGACTGATCTACGGCAGACTCAAACATGATGATGATATAGGTATCTACATCGCGGTCCCATTGAAAAGCTCTAGGGTGGATATTTATTGACTGCCACGAGTTCATCATTGAGATTAAATGGTATACAGAAGGGGCGGTGGATGAGCTGGGATTATATCCATTTCCCGAACTTTGCATATCTTCTACTGCTTATTTTTCTATTTCGATGAGCAAGCTACGCACCTTACATCCCAATACTTGTGAGAATTATAAAAAGGAGGATGGAATAATAATATATAATAATATACATATATAAATATTAAACATATAATTATAAATAATAATAATAAACAATATAAATAAATAATAATAATAATATCAATAATTAAATAATAAATAAAATATTGGTAAAGTGAATTGACAAGAGAATTGTGATTAAATAAAAATGAAACAGTAAATTAAAATATACTTTATATAATTAAATATAATCCTTATCACTAACTCTGCTTTATATACCACTTAACCACATACCGGCTATCATCCTCATGCCTTTCCATAATGATAACCAAACCACCTTAATTACAGCTACCCTAATATTGTCCTGTCCACAATTTTTTATCAAATTTCTTACACTACATTAATCATACCCCTATAAAGATATCCATTAGGTAAGCTCCTCATAAACGTACGTATGCCTAAATACCTCCTATTCATATTAATACAAATACTATACACCTCATAGCAAAACTCTAGCACCCTCCAGATTAAACACCCTTACGCATTACCACATATTAAATTTAATTGCTCCAGCAACTCACCTGCCACTTCCTAGCTTTCCCTACTTATAATATACTATGGATATTAATACCGCTTAACTTTTTCATATAAAAAATAAAACTAAAATATCTATTGTATCCATAAGTGTGTACTATATCCCTTACATAATGCTACGAACCGCAACTTATGAGCACTACCTCCTTCCACCATAACTCATTCACCTTACTTCCACCTTACCAGAAGGCCAGACCCTTCTCAACCAAAAAGATTTCTTACTAGCTTTAGAGTCACAATAGCACAAGCGATTATTACTACTATCTGGCGAAATAAGCTGGTATACGAAGGGCCGCATGTGTACTCCGTATTGATAACACGTTTGAGACCACCGCACACATACTCCCCCTATAGAATACTGCTCATCACAATCCTACAGAGATCGCACGAATATTATACTTAATTAAAGAGTCCAGATAAGACATGAGATCACATCTTTGCCTCACTTCCCGCCTTATTAATCCGTACGGCCCCACGCATCCCTCCCTCTTACTGTCCAGAAATATCGATTCATTTTGATTGAGACTCTTAATCTCAATCAATATTATTAAAACAGTCTACTCACTCCATACGTTTGTGAGTACCTAAAATAACTAAACTTGAGGTTATTCTATTCCTGCACAGAGCTTACCATTAATTCTGCTAGTCCAGCAATGCTGTGGCCGAATAAATAATCTAAATCACTAAATACGGAATATACTAAAATCAGAGATAGAAAGTACTAGAGAAATGCGTCAAAGACAGGTGGACCGGGTTATCATCACGGAATTCCACTGATCCGAATATACTAGGTAGCAAATTACATATTTAGAGACACATAGTATCACTCATCCACTATTGAATAAGAGGTTTAACATATTCACCGTTAGGGTGGTGAACTTTGATAAAAAAGAATAAAATAAATATAATTCCTCAAAAAGTTATTTGCTTTCATGTGAATATAAATAGTACATACATACGCACATATATACATACACATCCTCTACCACTCCTCAATGCACCTTGTTCTTCACTATTTAAACTCCTCAGTATCTAAAGATCTACACTTTTCAATCTAAAAATTTTTAGCATAAGTGTCTATCCAACCAATACGCACTCTATATATTATTATACTAGTAACCCAAATTTTTCTACATTTCTATTAATATATATTCACTAGATCTTGGAACACTCTAAAAATAACTTATTTTCCTCTCATATCTATTTACTGAAAAAATACCTACAAATTTGACAATCTCATCGTTCAAACCAACAAACTAAATTACATTCACTATTCACACTATTCCTCATACGATAATGTTATGCAAGATTCTCGAAAATGTTTCCCTCCACACTTTCCTCAACATCAATCAGCTCTGTTTAAATCTACAGTATTAAAAGTGCGCAACTCCCTCCCAAACGAGTTTCACAGAAGATATTATTAATCAAACATGGCTTGATGATAATTTTGACGTACCTGTATTTCATCTTAAGATGAGATCGTTCCATAAAAAATGATCAGAAAAGATGAATGGGAACTACAGTCACTTAATAAATTATATTATTAACTCATTTACGACAAAACGAGAAACCAGTTATTAAACAATCTTTAACCTAATCACACTCGATCACTGTTTACAAGCTATATTTATAATCACAGCCAAAACTCTGGAGTATTGTAATTTGTCGTTAAAATACCATGATAGAATGGGAAAAGCATCAAATGCTCTAATTTTTTTTCACATCAATCTCATTACTATGAGCTTAATTATTAAATTAATCCTTTGTTTATTGAAAACATTATAACCATATTCCATTACTTATTTTCAATTAATAATCTAACATTATAATTCTTATTAGTTGATATTATCTACCTTCAAAATATCCTTACTATAAAACCTCATTAAGAGTAGTATCATTTGATATATTATTCCTATTCAAATAGTATGTTAAAACACATTTTTCTACAAATACATTACTTAAAAATTACCAAACTTTTGGATATAGGTCACTATCTTTATTTTTCAATCTTCCCCCCTGACATAAAATGAAATTTACACAGAAGCGATAGCAAAAGTGTTGACACATAACCTATAAAGTTCTCAATAGGTTTTGCTTACCTTTATATTTTCCTACCAATTACTAAAAATATCAAGAATAGTTGGTCATTGCAGATATCCGGAAATAGGCGTATTGAATATTCTAGATTACTGTCTTCATCCGCTGCTTTTACTATTAATTTATTGCTACATAATTATGACTATTACATGCTTTAGAATAAACCTTTTTCATATTTAATATAAATTCAATATAAATCACTTTGCTAATAAACATTTAACAATATATTTTTAGCTAACAGAGGAGCTCGGTACCGACGGCATCCTTTGAGAGCTGTAAAGCGTATTGAGCTATTCCCTCATCTTAGCACAACGTTGTACTTACTTTGTTTTAAATAGCTATTTAATAGATTTTCTATACGTCTTATCTCTTTCTCGATAAAATATTTCTGGGGTATAATCATCAAGAATCTCTTTTTGGGTGCACTAAGTTTTTCTTTTCTTTTTATCTATTTTACACTCTCCCTGTATCTCTTCTAACAACATTTAAAAATGGCAGATGATATGTGCAATTGTCCATGTTTAACAGATCTACAACTTTGGTACAATGTCTTTAGAAGCGAGGCTTAAGCTTAACCTAATAGCAGCTTCTTCATCTTCTCTTTTAAGCTCGGTAAACTCCTCTTCATTTTGGCCTTTAAGTTTGCCCATATACTAAATTCTACTTGCGTTGTATTATTATACTAATAATCTTGGAATTACTATAATATAAACATCATAATTTATTCTTTCTTCTGTATCAGCTGGTATGTTTATATCTCTTTCGACTCCTCTGCCGTTTCACATATGAGCAACATAAACCTGAACCCTTATCTTTCCTCTGTCTCTCAACAATACAGTGTCCTTATATTACCTTTCCGAGTCCCTTTTACACAAACGCGGTATATAAAGTATTCCACCACGTTGAAGTATATTAGCATTCACATGTGAACTGACTGACTCCCTATCGTGAATATATTCCTGATAAACATTATTGGCATGAACTCTCTTTGTTCCAAATCTTCTTTTCAATAGTGATATGTAACCATCATAAAACTCTTCTGAGAACGAATCGAGGTACTTATCTGGATTTTCAGCAAAGAGAAGTAGAATTGTTCTTTGATTAGCCACTTACTCATGAAGTTATGTGATGACATTTATAAAGAGCCTTTTTAGTCTCTACATTGCTTTCTGACACATATCTGACAATACCTAATCTTTAATTATCTGAAGCCCTTTTGCTTTCATACGATTGGCAATGTCCTTCGGAGTTCCTTTTTCTGCCTTCCCCATAGTGAATAGCAAGATTTAAAGTCTTCTGAAAAGAAGATATAATAGATTAATAATAATAATAAAATAATAATAATAATAATAATAAATAATATAATAATGAATAAATTAAATTAATATATAATAATAATAATAATAATAAAAAATAATTAATCATAGAATCATTAATTTAATGATAATAATTAATATATAATTTAAATATATAAATAAAATAATAAATAATTAATTAATAAAATAATTAAAAGATTATAAATAATACAATAAATAAAAAAGAAAACAAGAAAAAATTAAATAAAAACTAATAATTCTTTCATTCTATTATCCTCTAATATACTATCACAGGTCTAGCAGACTGAATTGAGGTCGGTAGTAGTCATGCGCTCCTTGCACCGGAAACTGATTAGTTAAGTAGATTAGTAGAAGAACATGACGCAGATAAAATCCACCCTAAAGCTTCACACTACCACGACAGACAGATCCCGACACTGTTGGATATCTCGTATATATATATATAGACCAATCTAGTAAGTGAGTTTTGTAACCAGAGATTGAGAAAAGTTTGAAAATCAGTACAAACAAATAAGGATACATTAGGAGGAAAACAATTTTTAATACAATCTTCATAAAACAGAACCAGAAAAATGAAGAAATTATACTTTGTGTTTAAGTTTTTAATCTTAATATCTTTTACTGGTGTTTCAAAAAATTAAATTAAAGATATATTTAAAAAAATCATCATCTATAATTAATTTCAAAAAATATAAATGTATTCAAAATCATTTCAAATTATGACAATATTTCATGTCAATAAAAAACAAAAAAAAAAACTAATTCTTTCTTTCTTTATCCTATTACCCACGGATACCCCAACATGATTGGGGTGGGTAGTGCCTACATACACCGTGAAAAAATAGTTAAGTTTATAGGTATTAAAGAAAATGCAACACCTTTATAAGTGACAAACCCTAACTGTGGTATCTCATCTCAATAACAAAAGGTTAGTACCAAGAATTTCAAGAAAAGTTTACAAATCAGTATCGAACAATGCAGTTCAAAAAGGAATTATATTAATAACCATACACATAAGTATTTAATTACTGCTTTGGCAATATATATGATTAAACAATGTACAACGGACATTCATGTCCGAGATCAAGCTATAAAGGTTGATTGCGGTTACTGAATGTCCAAGAACTGACTGATATTTTACTACAAAATGTTGAGTCAGACTTTAACCCCAAAGTTTATGATAGTTATGACGACAAGAAACGTGCATGACAAACCGCACAAGTGGATTAAACCTTACAATTTGAATTGTACTAACTAACCCTACCAGATTCCATCTAATTTCACTCATTTTCTTAACATTCATCGGTCAATAATCTCCATTAATTCTGTACATATCTTTGCTATTTTGATTCTGTAATTTTTCGTTCGCTATCGCTCATTCCGCTTATTATTCCGTTCAAACCTTCCCTCTCTTTTCTTTTGTTTATGCTATTCATTTGTGTTCTAATTATAATATATATATATATATCATATACTAAATATATAATATATAACTATATATATATATTATATATATAGATACACTATATAGAATATATATATATTATATGCTATATATATATCACTATATCATAGATATAAATATATATACTATATATATAATTTATATATATAAACTATATATATATATATACTACTTATATATATTATAATAATACTATATATAATATATATAGATATCACAATAAATTAAACTATATATATATATATATAATATGACTATATACCTATATGGTAATTATTTCCAAAAACTATATGCAAGATTTTTATTCAAAAATCACAGCATATTCAGCCTCTAAAAAAATAGTAATGAGAATAAAAAAAAAATATATTGGCGGTCTCTTTAGAAAAAAAGTTACAAACTCTCAAAGTTTAGAACTATTCCATAGGTTTTTCTTTAATACTAGAACCTGTTACGAAATTTCTTTGTATATCCCTATTACGATCAGTGAATTTTACAATGCGCGAGGCAAGTAAGACAGACCCACAAATAAATCCATAGTGAAACACAGCGAAATAGTCAAAAACAGCAAATCTATTCCATAATATATACCAAAAATTAAGATTTAGTCAGCTTATAAATTTTACGGGTGTGGATAATATATATTATAGTATTTACTTAATAATTACATATATAGTATATAATATATATATATATAATATATATATATATATATATATATAATATTATATATATATAAATATATACTTATATATATATACTTATATATTATATACTACTATATATATAATATAATATTATATATATACTATATAATATATCATATATATATCATATATATATACATAATACGTATATATATATATATATAATATTATATAATATATACATATATATTATATATAATCATATATATACTCATGCCTTATTATTATTATATACTATTATATATATTATATCGCCCATTATTTATATTATATATATTACTATACTATATATATATAAATATAATAATATAACTAGTATTATAGTATATTATATATATACTATTACCTATATATATATATATATATATTTTCACGGCTATATAGGGCGCTCGAGCCGACGGCAAAGACTGGGAGGTGTGTAAAAACCCCGTAGGGGGAGGGCAGACACCCCCGCGACACCCAAATACCACAAGAAGCGGGGTTCCGAACCCTCCCCGGAGGCTGGGAAATAGTCCTACCCTGTCGTTCCCCGAATTCCGAGAGACCCCGACTCCTGCCTATCGGGCGTCAACCATTGTTTTTCATTAGTTTAACAAAAATGTTTTTTTTAAACAAAAACTAAAGCGCGTTACCCCAACGGTAGACCGCCCCCGATGGACAGCAGTCCGCGGTCTCTCGGGCCTTCCGGGAACGACACGTTAGACTATTCCCCCCCTCCGGAGGGTCTCCGGAACCCATCGCTTTTGGTATTTGGTGCGCGGGGTTCCTCGCCCCCTCCCCTACGGGGTATGGAAAACAGTCCCCCCACTCTGTTCCCCGTCGGCTCGAGCCCCCTATAAAGCCATGATATATATATATTACCTATATAATAATTAGTATATATATATATACTATATATATATATATATAGATATATTATATATATATATATAATTACTATATTTTATATATATATATATAATATATATATATAGTATATATATATATATATAATGATAATATATAATATTCATATACATATAATATATACTATATATATATATATAAATATCCATGGGCTATATATATATATAATATATAGATATATATATAAAATATATATATATAATAATTATATACATATATATATATATATTATAATAATAATATATATAATATATACTAGTATATAATATATATATATAATATATATATATACTATAACACACACATATATTATTATACTTATATATATAATATATATATAATATAATATATAATATAATAATAATAATACTATAATATATTATTTATATATATACATTAACTAATAACAGCATATATATATAAATATATATATCATTATAATTATAATCCTAATATATATTAATTATAACATATATAATATAATAGATATATATACGTATATATACTACTCGTCAAAAGAAATACAAATATACCTATATAATAATATTATCCAAAATACCGCTTAAAAACATTATTAAACTGATTAAAACAATTATGCTTAATTTTGTACCCACCTCACAATACGGAATAGATTTATGTTTACATTTCGCTCTTTTACACTATGGTTTCTGTGGGTCATAGTCTTAACAACCCACTTTTCTAAATTTCACTAAAATTTCGTAAATTGCGATAGACCACAATTTCACTAGTTCCTCGTCATAAGAAAACCTTATGGCATTAGTCTATAACTTTATATTTGAACTTTTTTTTCCTAAAAGACCGCCAAATAATTTTTTATTCTTCTATTACTATTTTTTTGTTTGCTCTGATTTTATAAAAATCTGTTTAGAGGCAGTTATTGGAAAAATTACCATATTATATATATTATAATATATTAATTATATAAATATATATAATATATTATATATATATATATTTATATAATATTATTATATATAATATATGTATAATATATAGCTATATATACTTATAATATATACCACTATAATATATATATATATATACTGTATATTAAATATTTATATAATATATATATATATATAATATATATAATATATATACTATACTATATATAATATATATATATATATATATATATATATATATTATAGCTATATAATATAAATAATATACATATTATATTATATATATTATTTCCAGCAAGATTTTGAATTTTAAAGAGTTCATTAACCTTCCTTTGTTATCATTCTTTCTTTCCATTAATCTATTCACTTATGTTTATTCTTCCTTTCTCCGTCTTCAAATAAAGCTTTTCATTCTTCTTCAAATCTCCTTTTTAAGTCATCTTTCATTATCCTAATTTTCCTTCCATACACTCCTATATCATTCTACTTTTAGTCCCTTTTATGTACATTTTCTTGCTTTATTCCATATTTTAGTGTCTCAATTACCCAATTTTCTTTTTTTTTTTTTTTTTTTTTTTTTTTTTTTTTTTTTTTTGAATCATTTTCCTTACTAAAACTTCTCCTATTATTCTAAGGGAGAATTACCATCTAATTAACAATAAATTCACACTGTACAATTAACATTTATTTTTTTTTTACAAGCCTTCAGCTCCAAATCTTCTTTCCCATATAAAGCTTATAATCTTTTTTTCCTAATCCTTTTCAATCTTCTATTATTAATCTTCAATCTTTTTCCATGGTCTTCTGATTTATAATCTTCTTTTCATCTTGCTTTTTTTCCGTTGTGAATAGCAATTCTCTTATTTCATGCCAATCTTACACGACTGATAATGTCAACATCCGTCGCACTTATCATTTTTTTTTCTCTAAAGCTCTATATTCTTACTAATAGTCTGCTTAATTAATATAATTTTATTTATTATTATTATTATATTAGTATTCATATACTATTTTATCTATTATATTATCTATTATTATTATTATTATATTATTATTATTATATCTATTCCCCCTCTTATTATTATTGATTATTATATTATTATTATCATTACTTATTATCTATTATTATATTATTATTATTTATTATTATTATCGATTATATATTATTATATTTTATATTATTATTATTATTATCTATTATGATTATTACTACTTATTATATTATTATTATTATTATTATGTTATTATTATATTCATATATTCATATTAGTATATATTATATTATCTATCATTATTATTAACTTATTATTATCATTCAATATATTATTATTGTTATTGCTTGGCATAAATGACATCCAGCACTTAAATTGTCCAACGGTGATTTATTTGCATCTTAACGTTTCTACAATCTGTGATAATGAGTTCAGCCTTAAATTTCATAGCAAATGACTTTGATGATACAAAGGACGAAAGATCATTATGTAAAAATAAAAAAGTCTATATAATATATACTATTTTATATATATATACTATATATATATAAATTAAATATATACTATTATATATATATTACTATCAAATATATATAATATATATATATATATATTGATTTATATATATATTTAGCTATATATTATAATAATACTTATAATAACATATAATATATATATTATATATAATATATAAATATATACTATATATACTAATATATATATAATAGTATAATATATATATATAATATACTATATATTATATAATATATATATATATATATATATATATACTACATAATATATATACTATATACTATATATTATAATATATATTAATAATAAATATTAATTAATATACATTATACTATATTATATATATATACTTATATACTATAATATATATAGTATATTATATATATAATAATACTCAAAAATATATATATCAATAATAGTATATATATATATATATACTATATATGGTTTACCCAATGGATGAGGATATCTCCTCGGTGAATATTATTTTCTGATTTCGTTTTTTTATATTTTTTTAATGTTTTATTTGTAAATTTTTTAAGTTAAATAAACATAAATTTTTCTAACCTTTCCTGATCAGTTCCTTTGTCTGTAGATTTGACACTCGAATGCACTTTTCAATATTTCTTTTCAGTCACTGGAAAATTTTTCTAATTTGGGGGGGGGGGCTTTTCAACCTTTAATTAATTTAATTTACTTCTTTTTTTTCCTTTTCAAAAAATAAATTTAAACTTTATTGTTTGACTCGTGTACTCTCTCTTATTATTATTTTTTTTATATGGAATATTAATAACAATTTATCTTGAAAATGTTATAATTGAATGAGATTGGAGGCTTCAACGAGTTGGCCATTCACCTCAGGAAGTCTTACCTATGCAGGGATCTTGTCCTTTCTTATATAGACTCTTTAATTTGCATTAGGAGCTACTCATGTGCTTCTTATTTAATGTAGATTGGTGAATCCATAGAAAATACTCTGACAGTCTCCCACACAGTAGAATTTCATTACTTACTTGATTGATTATTTCCTATATACATATATGACTACTGTACTTCTCCTTGCCCATTTAGTTATAATTCATTACTATTTTCTTATGCCAATAGGATTCAATTTAGTTTATCCTTTTGGTTTATTGTCTGATACAAAATTTACAGGTTCCATGTTGTGTCTTTTGATTATTATGATTTTAAAGACATCTTTTTATATGATGGGTAAGAGCTGAATTTATTTCGTCGGAAATTAAATCGTGTTTGTGCTGGGTTTTACGTCTATATTAGAATCCACCGTTCACCACTATATAATATACTTGCACAGTCGATGACATGGGGATATTTATATACGCATTGTTTATTGGTGGCATTTATAAATATCATTTACTTTGGTTTTCAACCACTTTCTTTTTAAGAGGTAGTGGTATTGACTGGCGCTCGGTAGTACACCCTATGGTATTCCGTATATTGTCTTGATGAAGCTCCAGAATGGATATCGGACTGACAAAATTAGAGTGATTATTTTCCTTCTTGACAGGTGCTGAGGTCATATGGGATATGGTAAAACATTTCTCCTTGTGCTTTCTTTCAATGCCCTTTATTAATTATATTTATTGAAGATAATTGTAAAGTTTAAAGGTAGCAAAAAGAAACTCATATCATCTTTGCCAAGTGTTGAAGGCGGCAGCAAGATCCGACTACGTGCTCCGTAAAAATAATGCAGAACGAGGTACCAATTCTTTGTATTGGACGAGATGAAAAGGAATACCACCATGCTATGTAATTATATTTTGCCGGTCGGTTTTCTGCGTTATTGAAAAGATTAAATTTCATTAGCAAGACCATTTCTATCTTAGTGTCCAAAAAAAGGCAACGACTTGATCGTTAGGAATCTCATATAAGTAAGATTGTACCGTTGCTATATGGATGAGGTAATGTAAACTTAGAGAATATCCTGTGGTTTCTTTGAAGAGGATTCGCCCCACTGAAACGTCGTCGACCGTATACTGAACCAATTGAAATTAGTGAACAGACGGATGAGCGGGATGATAAAGAATGGATTATTTCTCCACCAGCTCCATAAACCAGGATTGTCTAATAATTCGGGGAGAGCGAGCGCACCCGAGACTCTAGAACCTATGCTCTCTGTTTGTAAAGATATTCGGTTAGGTATGGATATAGTGATGAAAACAACGTTAAGAATGATCCAAAGTTAGGTTAATCAGATTGTTTATCAGCGGCAAAACGGGTATGCCAATAGTACACTGAGAAAACTTGTAAATGTGTTCTTTTAAGGCCGCCCCCGTAGCATGAGCCACTTGATCTTTATTGGGAAATCTTACAAAATGAAATGCCATTGTGGTTGAATATCTGTGATTTTGTCGCATGACGAATCCGTAAGTGAATTACGTCGGAAAATAGAAGATGCCGATAATGGAAGAAGTACCTTAGAAGACTATGAGAGTAAATAAGCACATCAAATGTGGTTTTGATATTGTGTTCCTGCCCAACCCATTTAGACAATTTCATACGGTCAGTTACTTATACGTATTTGAAATTATCGGACGCTAGCGGCGGATCATCGTTGCTTCGTAACTTTTTTGCGGTCATATCCCGTTGAAAGGACTGAGAAAGTTGAGGCCGATATAATGAATTTGTTCTACTATATAAAATATGGTGGGTATCCTTGCCAAAAATTTAGTTTTTTAAGACATTAGTTAAAGATCTATTGTGAGAATTTCTTCATGAGCGTCTTTGCGTTAGTTCTTTCCGTAGGCGTCGGGATGCGAACATACTGGCTAAGAGTGCACAATGTCACTTTGCGACTATTATAATCGTACACGTAGTGTAAGGTATTGACGAAGTATTATTTTCCTTTATGCTGACCGTGTATGGCACAATTATCCTTGCTTATTTATTGACTTTGAAACATGGAAGCAAGCTGCGTGATAAAGAACACATCATGCAAAATAGTTTACTTAAAAGGTATTGATATTGTCAACTACACTTCCTCAAAATACCAAATTATTCGTAAAATTTCCTATGAAGTTCTACGCAGCCTTAAATTCTCTTACCAATAACAAGGATATTGTCATAACACGGTCAATAAAGGAAAATAATAATTGTCATATTTAAACTACGTAGATTATAATCCAGTAAATGTAGATGCACTCTTTAGCACTGTTAGTTACTACGAGAAACTAACGAAAGACCCTATGAGAATCTCCCAATACGAATTTAACAAGTCTTAACAACAAATTTAGCAATATATCCCCCCACATATTTATTAAATAATCACAAATTCATATTATGCCCCCCAACCTTTTACAGTTTTACGGATTACCAAAAGTTCACAAGCAAAATAATCCCCTACGTCCGATAATTTACAAACTACTAATCAGTACTACCTAATACACTAATAATGAGTACACTCATTCTCTACCAGCTAGACTACAAAAGCGCAATGAGCAATACTATCAACTTCTCTGCATATTACTAACACTACGCGAGTTTCCATCGGAGAGAAATCAAAAATTATCAACCCACAGCATTTCATTTTGTACAGTATGTTGATGCAGATTTAAACAATTCGTTATTACGTCTCGCGTACCAGTTCATTAGCACAATGATGCTCCATCGACTAGAACACATTTACAAGTTTTCTCAGTGCTACATTGCATACCGCTTTGGCCCTGATTAAAACAACGATTAACCCTAACTTTGGATCAATAACTTTTTTCATTATATATACCAAACTATTCAAACAGAAGCAAGGTCCTAAGCTATGGGTGCGCCGCTCTCCACCGGCATATTAGCCAATCTGTTTATGGACTGGTGGAGAAATATTCATTTTTCCCCATTTCCGTTGTTCACAAAATCTTCATTGGTTCAGGATGCGTCAATTACCGTAATTCAGTCATTCCTCTTCAAAAAAACCCACAGGACTATTCTTAAGTTATTTTACTCCATCATACCCAATAGCAACTACCAATTTACATAGCAAATTCCTAACCATAAGTTCGTTGCCTTTTTTGGACACTAAGATAGAAATGGGTCTGTCAATGACAATTTATCTTTCAATACTACAGAAAACGACGCAAATATTAAAATTACATACATTGGTCTATTACTTTTCATTCCCGATCAATACAAAAATTCCCTTACCCTTCTCTGCCATTATTTTACTGAGCACTACGGATTTTGCTCACCCTATCAACACCATGCACAGACGAATATGAGTTTTCTTTTTGCAACCTTTAAAACTTTATACAATGATACCTTCATATATAATTAATTAAAGCCCTACAAGAAAGCAAAAGAGAAATTTTACCATACCCATAACCCAGCACCTCAAGAGGAAAAAATCACCTATTTGTCAGTCCCGTATCCCATTTCTGAGTTCATCAAGAAAAGAAATTATACCGAATATCATAGTTACTACCCCATCAAATACACTACCCACTTAACAAGAGTTTTTGAAACCAAACTAAATTCTAGAAATGCCACCCAATAAACAATCCGTATATAAAATCCCATGTCCCATGACTGTGCAAGTATATCATATACGGTTGAAACGGTGGATGTAAATACACGTAAAACCAGCACCAAACACCGATTTAATTTTCCGACGAAATAAATTCAGCTCCTTAACCCATCATAGAGAAGTTAAACCGAGTTAAAATCTCGCTCTGTTTTT
>JABUQX010082383.1:25000-30000 GCA_015478945.1 Trachelipus rathkii | reverse complement strand
ACCTATTATCATCCATCCTTTCCATATGACAACTAATCTCTAAAATATTACTCTCATTATTTATCTCTTCATTTAAAGGCTTTATCACTACATAAAACAACTTACCTAAATACGTTCATTCCTCATTATCAATTCTTCTCACACATATCACGCCCCTAACCTAAGATTGTCAATCTGAACACACTGTACCTTAGATTTATATCTCTCAAAATCTAGCATAGTTTTACACTATTACTACACACTGAACACAGAACAACATAACCTTCATGCAAACTACCTAGCGCACTTAAGATACTTATAATTACTTCCACACCCACCAAGGATTTTAATTCAGCCACCTTCCTACCTTTCACAACTTTCCTACTACAACTCTGCTCATCCGTTTCCCTTTTCATTCCAACATTAACACCCTAAAATATATTATAAATCAGATACTTGTTCCAGTCGCTCAACCATCTTAACAGAATTCCCACCGCGACTCAACCTATCCATATCCATAACCTTACTCTTATTACTTGCTTTTGCACACGATGCAACCCTACTACCTAAATACCGTCTCCAAAATTATCTTCATGTTCACCACACAAACAAATTTCCGCACAATGAGCATTCCACATTTACTAACTCTTCCATTCTCCATCATTCTATACACCATCCATTGCCAAACCCACCTC
The DNA here is from genome assembly GCA_015478945.1 of Trachelipus rathkii. Taxonomy (NCBI): domain Eukaryota; kingdom Metazoa; phylum Arthropoda; class Malacostraca; order Isopoda; family Trachelipodidae; genus Trachelipus; species Trachelipus rathkii. Next base: position 29,326 of record JABUQX010082383.1, on the reverse strand, counting down.
TAGGTTTTTTCATAACTCCAATCCATACACAAATATAAATTTAACCAAAGGAGACAGGGACAGATCGCCTGTTCTCACTCTTACTATTTATGTTAAACCAATCACTTTGACTAAATATTTTTTACATACATGACTACACTACATATATTGATTCCATTAGAATCTTACTAAAACACCACAGTACCACTAACAACTGCCATATAGTTTTCCCTATTTCCATCATACCGCTTGTTGCCAAATTCATAAAAACCTAATACTCAATATATATTCTTCTTCTCTCTCATTTTTCTACAATTATTTGTTTCAATGTAAAAATTTGATCCACACATCCTCTATCACTACTATAATACTATATATATTCTTTACAATCAGGTTCTTCAGTCACTGCGGACTACTCTTTCAATCGAAGTACCAGCAATTATCTTCCATTCAATGCTCGATAAACTATTTTCCCTTATTATATCCTACATTTCCCCCTTATCCCCCTTATCCTTTATATAAGAGTACTATTACTTTGCTCTCCTCCAATCTTATTCGAAATAACCAATATCATCCTTCCATTATCAATTCAGTCACCGTCTCTCTCTACCATTATCGTTTGATCCAAGTTCACCTAAGTAATGTTCCATCTTTTGACCTGCAGAGTTTACCATATTCTTCAACTTTCTCAAAACTGCCCATACCTTCCTCCCTACTAATTACCTCATCCCAAAATATCTATTTCTTCTGCATTCAATCTAAACCCACACCACATTCTAATATCACCTTTCATTTAACTGCCAATGTTACCGCAGATTTTCGAAGTGTTTCTATCCACACTCTTCCACATTACCATTTCATCAGTTGCGAATTGCACACCATCCCTATTTATATGCAAATTCCCTATTCTTAACTTTTCGCCGCTATCCTTTCCAGAAAAGCTTCTTATGTCCTTTGTTTAAATACTCATTCATCCCTTCTTTCAAAACTGTTTAATTTAACCATTCCAATGATTTTTTCTCCTCCTATCCTCAGTATAGATACTTTATATCTATATGTATAGATACCTTTGGCCTCTCCTTCCTTATATAATTCCCAATATCTTATTCTTTGAGACCTCATCGCCGACATTGACTTTATATCGCACATTCAACCGCGCCTACTTTTTTACTTTTAATCTCTTCATCACCGCTTCATTCCACATTCACTGTTTTTCTAGCATTCTTTACTATCTTGACGTTTATTGCAACTTCACATTTTATACTTCTCTTTGCACTACTAACAAAGTGTCTTTAATCATTTGCTTCCAGATTTGTTCAGTTCATCTTGTTCACATTCAAATATTTATTTGGCAAGCTTTCTTACATAATTATTCATTAATCATCCTTGTTTTTAATGCCTTCACGCTTTATATACTTTCCACTTCTTCCTACCTCTTTCATTCCATCCTAGCCCCACGAATTAATCTTAAAGGTAAAAACAACATGAGTTGATCGATACATCACCATCCAGCCTCCTCACTATTTAACATCCATCCACATACTTCAACATCTTCTTCTTCCAACAAATAACTCTCGTAAATAATACCTCATATCATTCTCTCTTCCGCACACTCAAAAGAACCAATTCATCTACGTTTCTCCACTCAACTCTATTATATTCGTTGGATACTCTTGATTTGAGAAATATAAGGAAGCAGAGTATTACTTACACCCATTATTTCTTGTTCTGCACAGAAAATCTAGATTCGCACCCTCCTACCATTCTCATTTTCTCCGGCAACCCCAAAGGCACCTGTTTATTATTACCATCACGTTCTTCTCTGATCGCCTATCCAACCATTTAGATTGCCCAGCACAATCACCCCGGCTTAACATCAATCAATCTGAATCTCTTACTCACCCCATTCAGAACTTTATTTTAGATTTTCTCCAGAAAGTCACATCTCCTACAAATAAACATACACCTCCAATGTCCCCATCATAGTGTAAAACCACACTAATACTTGAGGAGCACTTTCAAACTAAAATTTAACCATTGAATTCGAATTATCAGCCTTAACAGCAAAATCCACACATTAGACTATTCGATGCTATGGTCGTCAGCAAAACCGTACTTCCTTCTCTTACTCACCTATTAATCCTTCACTCTAGACAATGGAACACACATTTCACAACCGCAATCCTACTTAAATCTTCACCGTTCTTTTTATTTGTATTTTATGAATCGGGCCATCTGTTTAAATTCTTTTACATATAAATTCAATTTCATCCATCACCTCTCTTCTCTTCTACTCAACATATTACGTTCCTCTTACATTCCATTGCACCCAAATAACTTCATGACATATTTTCACCGTGAAAGCGATTATCAATGGTGATGCTTTAACACGCCTGTATTCACTGACATTTCACCGGAACCATTTGGCCCGAGACCATGCCTAAATAACCATTTGATAGCGTAAAATGATAAGTGGTAGATGGGGCAGCTTTTAAAAAACCGCCATATACTACCTCAATAGATCCCCCTTTGTCTCTTCCTACACATGCACAAATAACTCTTATAGGCCAATTCTTTCTCCCTCACAAAGGTAGAATTAAGGAAAGTCTGTTAAGTGTGGTCCTGAAATGAGGAATGTGGTATATGAAAAGCAAATGAGAAAGCGCGAACCTATCTAGAGCATGGGAAGTGTCATGGGGAAATAAACTGACACCACAGCAATGGGACGATGATACAATCCTGTGCTTCGAGTTCGCTTATACCCTACTCCAACTTCTATAATAGATAGAAAAGTTGACTTACTAATAGATTATTATATTATATTTGTCATTCTCATAGAGCGTATAATACTCTGAATATATTAAGGTTGCCTTATATATATATAATATAATATAATATGTTATATAATAAAGATCAGTATTTGCTATATATAATATTAAATATATATTTCAATATTTTTATAATTAAAGAGTTATATTAAATATATAATATATAAGTAATATATATATATTTGTATTTATACTATATATAATAGAGAGAGAGAGAGAGATATTTGGGCAGAGAAGATGAGAGAGAGAGAGAGAGAGGAAGAAGGAGATAGAAATAGCGTAGCATATTATAGTATAGATAGATTAGATATGAATATATGAATGTAATGGGTTTACTTACCCGAATTTATTGATTTATAAAAACTAAGATCACCGATTTTTGCGTTTTTTTAAGCAATTATAATTAGATATAAGTTGCATTCTCACTCCAGATAATATAGTGTATTAAAATTTCATTTCCATAGCCATTAGTTATAAGGTCTCTAATGAAGACTTTAACCAATTGTCAGTCACAGGTTAGAATGATTGGTTAAGTTTAGTGTGCGAAATCGCCTATCGAGTGCGAGTTATAATTTCTAAGTTTCTTTTTAAAACTGAACCTCTCAAAGATTTTTCTCAAACATAAAGTATACCTTAATAATAATTCCAACTACAGAGAAGAAACGTTGTGAAATGAGTAAGACCTATAATATAGCAAATTCTGTTTCAGTTAATAGTTATTAAAACCCATGGAATTTTGATCTTTTTTAATTATTAATAATTGTAAAATAAATTGCAACAATACTCCTCTAAATATAGCCAATGGCTCTCAATAAATAATCTAAAAAAACAGACACGTCCAACTCTTAGATTCCGATGTATCTTTCATTATTTTTTCTTATTTTAGATATACAAGTCATACTTTCCATCTCTCTCTTTCTCTCTCTCTGCCCTCTCCTACTCTCTCTCTCTCTCTCTCTTCTCTCTACTCTCTCTCTCTTCTCTCTCTCTCTCTCTCTCTCTCTCTCTCTCTCTCTCTCTCAATATTTGGTTAAAATTTTCCTTTTAATACATTTTCTTTTACGTTAATTTTCATATTAATATATATCATTTGATTCCTGTCCTTCAATAATAGTCCAATTTGCTATTAGAACCAAACTTAATGTATATTCTTCACCATTACGTAAGGAAGATTTGCATTTTAAGATATTTTAAATTTGATTTTAACAAAAATTGACCTTGTTCAGAAAATTTCCACTTTTGCCTCATTATCCTTAATTCCAAAATTTTCAGCCCTTGCCTTTCCTCTTCATTCTCTCTACTCTCTCTTCTCTCTCTTCTCCCTCTCTCTCTCCCAATATAATTATATATAATTAAATATATATATATAATATTAATATAATATATAAATATATTTATATAATATAATATATATATATATATAATATATAATATATTAAATAATATATATATAATATATATATATTATATATATTTATAATACTATATAATATAAATAATATATATATATATATAAATG
>JABUQX010082383.1:10000-20000 GCA_015478945.1 Trachelipus rathkii | reverse complement strand
TTTTTTTTTTTTTTTTTATCGAATAAAATTTTAATGTATGATATACCATATATAATATATATATATATATATAATCCACCAAAAATATATATACTATTAATAATATATACTAATACTACTAACTTATACATATAAATATATACTATAGCTAAATTAATTATATATTATATAAATATATAATACTAATATATAAATATATACTATACCAATATATATAAAATATATATTATTGAATATATATATAGTGTAATTAGTATATTATATATAACTATTTATAGTATGGTATGATGTATATATAAATAATAATTGCATGAACCTTCGCGCATAATATAAATCATTGAAAACATTAGAATATTAATTTAATATACGAAATCTTACATGTTTCAGTATAAATACACACAAACATTAGTTTACTCAAAATATACACAATTTAATACGATTAATTGATCACACTGATGAATGTAGATGTAAGCGAATGTATGTATGTATGTATGTATGTATGTATGTATGTATGTATGTATGATTATGTATGTATGTATGTATGTATATGTATGTATGTATTGATATTGTTATGTATGTATTGTATGTAATGTATTTGTCTGTCTCTGTAAATTATGCTATTGTAAGATTTCATATCTTAAATAGAGCCATTAAAAGTTCAAGTGTGTTATAAATTAAATTTCTGGCCGGGGGCGCCATAAACTAAGTAAATATTTTCTCTTTCCCCCCTCTCCCTACCCTCCTTTTCTCCTTTCCCCCTTCCCTCCTTTCCCTCCCCCAGTCAAAGACACAAATCTGTAAGGATAAAATATTACATTTGGAGAATGAGACTAAATTTAGAAATTGGGATAAAAATTACAATGTTAGAAACGTGATAAATAATAGGTTAATAATGATAGATAATAATAATAATGAAATAATAATAATAATAATAATAATAATAATAATAATAATAATAATAATAATAATAATAATAAATAATAATTAAATAACATATTTTCTCATTACAGAAATCTGAATTATAATTATTAATATATATTTTATTAATTAATAATATATTATTATAATTAATAATAATAATTGATAATGATAATGATATATGATAATGATAAATGATAATTATAATTATAATGATTATAATGATGATAATGATAATTATAATGATAATTATAATTATAATTATGAATATATAGTAAAAAATAGTAAAAATAGTAAAAATAATAATAATAATAATAATAATAATAATAATAATAATAATAAAAGAAATACCGAAGAAAATAATTAGTCACAAAGGGAAGAAAAATGAAAAAAAAATATAATAATCTTAAAACATGTTGGAATAATAATATTCGAGGTCTAATAGTAATGCAAAATAATAGTCAGCTGTGTAAGTTGGGTGGATTGGGGGGGTACGTCATCCCCGAAATTTTTTTGATAAATTTTTTTATTTTTTTATAGTTTTTTTATTTTTTTTTTTTTTTTTTATGGTAAAGGTAAATGTAATCAGAAAAATCGTAGTACTAGTGAAAAATTCATGTTCCCACTCATATATTTTTTTTTATATATATACGCAAGTTTTCGTAATTGAGGTAATAGCATTATTAGAAGTAGTAGAAGTAGATGCTGGTTATGAAAGCATAATTGTTGAAAAATAATAATCAATTATATGAATGTAATGAAACTGAAAACGATAACTGTAGTAGCAGAATTAATTAAAAATTAAAATATAAATAAAAATAAAACTGGAAATAAAAATAAAAAATGAAAAATAAAAATAAAAAATAAAAATAATAATAAAAATAATGATAAAAATAATAACAAAAAAATAATATGACTATAAAGAAAAAAAATAACTCAAAAAAAAATAATAATAATCATAATTAATAATAATAATAGAATAATAATAAATTAATTAATAATAATAATAATATAATAATTAATATAAAAAATAATAATGATAATGATATTATAATAATATAATAATAAATACGACAGAAAATATATAATAAATATAAAATAACAATAATAATAATAATAATAATAATCAAAATATATAATAATAATGAGTCAATAATATTAATTAAATAATAATTAATTATAATAATATTAATGAAATATAATAATAATAATAATAATATATAAAATAATATTAATAATTGATATAATAATAGCAATAATATAATAAATATATTAATAAAGTATAATAATATAATAATATAACTAATATAATATAAATATAATTAGATAATTAGATAATAATATAATAATATAATAATAATAATAATAATAATAATAATAATATAATAATATATATAATAATAATATAATTAAATAATTAATCTATAATGATAATAAATAAATAATAAATAAAATTAACAGCATGATGAATAATAATAATATAATAATAATAATAATAATTAATGATAATAATTGATTAATAATTGCATAATTAATTATTAATAATATAATAATGATAATTAATAATACATAATTAATAATAATAATAATAATAATAATAATAATAATAATAATAATAATTGTAGTTTTAGGCTTTGAGAGACAAATATAGAAAACAGATTAATTTCAATAATCACAACTTTCCTGGGAATGTTTAAATTGATAAACTTTCACATTGAATCTCAAACATTCTAATTAAAATTAATGCAAATTAATTATAATTAAAATTAAAGTAATTAAATTAATTGTGATAATTACGGTTCATGATTGCGATTCAATATAACATCAAAATTCGACAATTATCATTGTAATTATTCAATTATTAGTTTATTATACTTTATTCCAAAAATGTTTCATTGTTAATATTGATTACACGTCAATTCAATTGTTTAATTTGATCACGAAGAATATTTTACAAACAAAGAGTTTAATTTACAAATTTTATATAAATATTTATAATATATAAAAATAATAATGAAATAAAATATATGATTATATATATATATATAATATATATAATAGTATATAAATTAATAACTATATAATTATATATATTAGAAAATATATATATATAAAATATATTATAGTTAATAAATAAATTTAAGCTTGTACCTTGTATTAGTATATAATACTTTTCATAAGTAATAAATGATTACAATATATCCGGATGATATAATTATATTATATTACTCTATATGATATTCCTGTAATATATATATATATGATATAGGTATATATAATATAATAGTATATATATATTATATATATGATAATTTATATATATATATTATAGTAATATATATAGTATTAATATATATAGTATTATATATATATATATATATATAATATATATATAATATATATATAATATATTATATATAATTTAGAAATTACATTTAAAAACTGATAAAAAGAATCTATATTATTAATAACAGTGTCAATTTTTGCTCTATAGTACAGTGTGATTTTCTATTTTTATGTTGTTAAATTTAATGAAAAGAATGTAATGAGGTTGTCTATAAGATCCCATGTAAGGATTCTCTCCAATTGGGGATTAAATGATTTTTAAGAAGTATCGACACTACCCTTCACTTCATAAAAGTCATCAGCTGACCAGGCCTACCCATAAGCAACGAGCTGATTTGACCACAAAATAGATGCTCTTCCTATGACCTTGATATATACAGATTCAGAGGCTAACAGAAGACAGTTAATGGAAGCTTTCTTTATTGAAAATGTTTGTAATTTTAATAGTCTTCAGAGTAACCCTAATAATTAGCGATGATTTCGGTACTCTTTTTATTATTAAATCATTCAAAACTTTTTAAATGTGTTACGAATTTAATTGCAATAATCTAAGTTTTAATTTTTTTGCCGTGTGTGTAGTATTTTAATATTTTCATTTTTCTTGTGACCAGTCTTATTATGTACAACAACCACCTAAATTTTATTATTATTAATTTTTTAATTGTTTTACCTTTTAAGTTCTATTACTTTAATATTAGACCTGAATGAGGAGAAACGTCTGTTTTCTCGAAAGACTTGCCCGGTTTTATTAGAAAGTTTAATTAATTTCTATGGGTTTTAAATTCCTTATATTACAGCATAGTTATCATGCTCTCCATTATATATATATATATATATATATATATTGATATATATATATATATATATATATATATATATAATTATAGTATATATATATAAATATATATTATATATTATATATATAGATATAGTATATAATTATAATATATATATATATATAATATTATTTATATATGTAAAAATCTTGTATAGTATATATAGTACATCACCTAAAATTACAAAATATCTTAATATATATATTATATATATATATCTATATAAAGTATATATATATAATATATATATCTAACTAACTATACTCAATTATTTATAGATCTTTATAATAATAAGTGCAATATAAACGTACAGTATCCGGCCTATATATTATCATATATCAAGACGCCCGATCGTTACGTTATGCTATTCGTATTAGAGACAACTAGAATATATACTATCATACTAAATAATCCTATATAGTCATATATATATTGATTTATTACTGAGGTGCCGTACCTTAATATAATATACTCTTTGTAACTCTTAAGTTAGCTACCTATATAACACACTATACTAAATATACCTTATACTATACTTAACATACAATCACAATAACTAAATAAGCCCAATCCTCATTAAAAACCACAATAATATCAACTCACTAAAATACCCTACCTATATCCATAAATAATATATATATATTATTACACTCACTACTCATATATTATCTATATATATATAATATATATACATATATAATATTATTATATATATATATATATATATATAATATATGTTTGTTTTCCTAATGAGAATACGAAAATGTTATGCATTTTGATGATAAAAATTTCAAAAAAGTAAAAGTTTATTTTAAAATTGAAAAAAAGTTAAAAAAAAACTTAAATTATTATTATTAAAAACAATAATACCAGAAAAATAAATATCAATTATATACAGTTATTGGCAGGATTATAATTTGTTTTGGAAGTCGCCATGAGATGGCCAGATCTTCACTTCGTTCTATACTTTCTCCTCCGGAACCCCCCTAATAAACTCATCCCCTGGAAGAATAAGAAAATAGTGACAACAATTTTTTTTATTAGTACGTTTTGTAAACGTGACTGTCATCTTCAATGAGCTGTAACATCGTTTCTGTTAAGAATGAAGCGGACATTCACGTTTACGGAACTTGCTAATAAATTCGAAGGATTGCTTCCTTTGGGGTTATTAAAAATTATATTGTTTAAAAGAAGAACAAAAAATGAGAAGATTAAACAAATTCCATAGAAGCTGTTCCTTTATCTAGATTGGGAAAATATATATATTTTTCCTTTGCGTGAGTTAATCGTATTAGAGAAGAAGAATGTAGTAGTAAAAAACACAAGATGATATTTAGATAGTGAGAAATCTTGGAAATAAGAATATTATTTTCCTGGATTTTTTTTTTTTTTTTTGATATTTTATAAACATCAATTATTAAACAATTTCTAAAATTGAAAAAAGAAGAAAATATTGGCTGACTCAAATAAAGGGGGCTAAATCCGAAAATTTAAAAAAAGAAAACAAAAAAATTCATCTAGAAAACATTTAGAAGTTTTGGCCTATAGGAGAATATAAAACCCACTTAGAAGAGGTTGGGTTTTTAAATGAGAAAGGTCAGGTCAATACCTACAGAAGAGGGCCTTTACCAGCAGCTGAATGGGAAAAGAAACTCCTTCAGAAGCTATCCTTTTATTATTATGGATGGCTGATAATAATGTATAAATCTCGCAATACCAGCAAATTTCGTAATAGATTATATATTTTTCATTTTGTAACTTCAAATAACTGAAATATCTTCATCTTCATCTTCATCTTCATCTTCATCTTCATCTTCATCTTCATCTTCATCTTCATCTTCATCTTCATCTTCATCTTCATCTTCATCTTCATCTTTATCTTCATCTTCATTTTAGACCATTCTCAATTTCTCATATCATTCATGTTGTCAGTGGCACAAGCAGATATATATATATATATATATATATATATATATATATATATATATATATATATATATATATATATATATATATATATATATATATATATATATACATATATATATATATATATATATATATATATATATATAGTAGCAGATCTACAAATTCATATATATATATATATATATATATATATATATATATATATATATATATATAGTTACACATATATATATATATATATATATATATATTATATATTATATATATATATATATATATATATATATATATATATTATATATATATATATATATATATATTATATATATATATATATATATATATATATGTATATATATATATATATATATATATATATATATATATATATATATATATATATATATATATATATATATATATATATATATATATATATATATATATATATATATATATAGTAGTGGGTAGAATTAAGAGTGAGAAGTTAACTGAACAAGGTAATAAGGAAAATTATGCAAAAGGGCATGCAAATAAATCAGTTGAATGTGAACAACTTGAAACTGAACAAATCTGGAAGCAAATGAAGGAAACGGTTGTTAGTAAGGCAAAAGAAGCATATGGATGTGCTAAATTAGGAAGTGAGAACGATCACAATGAGTGAGCAGTGGAATGAAGATGTGATTCAAGCGGTTAAAAGTAAATATAAAAAAAAGAAGCGTGGTTAAATATACTAAAAGCCAATGATATGGTCTCATAAGAAAGATGTTTGGAATTATATAAGGAGAAAAAATTGAATACTAAAAGATGCATTCGTAGGAGGAAAAAAAAGGTAAATGAACAGTTTAGAAGGAGGATGAATGGGGACTTACAAGGGAATAGGAAGCTCTTCTGGAAGCAAGAACGAAAGGTTAAGAATGAGAATAAGGGTAATTTGTTTAGAGTAATGAATATAGGGATGGATGGTGCTTTCGTAACTGATGAAATGGATGTAAGGAGAGTATGGAGGGAACACTTCGAAAATCTGCATAACATTGGCAGTAATGAAGAGGTGATAGTGAATGTGTGTGGGCTTGTTGGTACAAGATGGAGTATATATTTTGGGTATGAGGTCATTAGTAAGAAGGAGATAATGGGTAGAGTGAGAAAGTTGAAGAATGATAAATCTGTAGGTATAGATGAAATTACTGGTGAAATGATCAAGAACGGAGGCAAGATGGTGATTGAGTGGACTTGGAAGTTGTGTAACAAAGCGTTTATGGAGGATATAGTTCCGAGAGATTGGAAGAGAGCAGCAATAGTACCATTATATAAGGGTAAGGGTTATAAAGGTAAGTGTAGGAATTATAGGGGAATTAGTTTATTGAGCGTTGTAGGGAAGATATATGCTGGTATTTTGGTCGAAAAAGTTTGTCGAGTAACTGATTGGAGAAGAATAAGATGCATTTAGAAGTTGTAGAGGATGTGTGGATCAAATTTTTACATTGAAAAAATGATTGAGAAGATGAGAGAGAAGAAGAAGTTGTATTAATTTTTTATTGAATTTCAACAGGCGTATGACAGGATTAATAGAGAATCTCTGTGGCAGGTGTTACTGATATATGATGTTGGTGGTAGGATTCTGAATGGAATCAAAAGTATGTATAAAGAATAAATGTGAAAGAACAAATGAAGTTGAACGTGAGTGGTTTAATATTAATAGCGGAGTGAAGTAGGGAGGTATTATGTCTCCTCGGTTATTCAATTTGTATATGGGTTATGAAAAAAATTAAAGGTGGGGGGTGGCAGTGGAAGGTGACAGAATAATGGAGAATGGAAGAAAGGGGGGGTTCCTTACTTATTGTATGTGATGGTTTGGTTTTGTGTGGTGAATCTGAAGAGAGTTTGAGAGGATTGGTAGAGGGGTTTGGCAGGGTGTGTAAAAGGAGGGGTTTGAAAGTAAATGTAAATAAGAGTAAGGTTATGGTAGTGAGTGAGGAGTCTGGGGTGGTGTTAATTTATTTTACATGGTGAGCAACTGGAACATGTATCTGAGTTTAAATATTTAGTATATTTGTTGGATGAAAAGGGAACGAATGATGTAGAGTGCAGTAGGAAAGTTGGGAATGGTAGGAAAGTGGATGATGAAATTAAATACTTGGTGGATGTGAAGGACTACGTCTTGAGTGCGCTACTGGGCTAGGGTTTTGCATGATGGTATGTTGTTACCTGTGTTAATGCATAGTAGGGAAACTATTTTCTGAAATAAGAAGTATAGATCTAAGGTATATTGTGTTCAGATGGATAATCTTAGGTGCGTGTTAGGTGTGAGAAGATTTGATAAATTGAGGAATGAACTCATTAGGGTGTTTTGTGGTATAACAAAGGGCGTAAATGAGGGAATAAAAGATAGTACATTGAAAAGATTTGGTCATATGGAAAGGATGGATGATAGTCGATTAGTTAACAGGATGTATATTGGTGAGCGTGCTGGGAATCGGCCGGCTGGGAGACGGAAAAAAAAGTGGACTGAGTCAGTAAAGGTATGCATGAAGGAGAGGAATGTGAGCTTGGCAGAAGAGAAAAGAAAGGTTCATAATTGACGTGAATTTTGGGGTTTTGTGAGGGGGTATAATTGTGGGCTTTGACCAGGGGATAAACCGCAAATTGACGAGATACCACAGTGAGGATCTGTTGCGGTCTCGTGAAACCGTAGGGTGAATATTTCTGACTGCGACGAGGTCTCACTTAAAGGTATAAAAGGGACGGTAAGGCAGGGGGCTTTGTTATCGACTTGCGTCATGTTCTTCTACTACTTTTTTGTTCCGGTGTATGCTACGCATCTCACCACCAATCTGGGGAAAAGAGGTCGTTGATGGTGATTATATATATATATATATATATATATATATATATATATATATATAAATTTATGTATATATATATATATATATATATATATATATATATATATATATATATATATATATGTTATTATATATATATATATATATATATAATATTTAACAAGAAATTTTGTGATAAGTTTGTTTCAAATACATTGTAGCTACAAATTCTAGTTAATAATTTTTAAACTAACAACTTCTCTTATCGTAGTCTCCAACGCCTCTTTTTCGCCATAATAAATACAACCTAAATTCATCAAGAAGGATACAAATGGGAACACCTCAATAATGGTTCAAAAGCATTGGTCCAAATTTCCTGGATCAATGTAGCGAAAAGCCCAAATTGTCAATGGCTTTAAAAACGTCACTTTTTACTAAGGAGGAGCGAGTTATTTTTCTCCTTAGCAGGAAATTTATTATTGGAAAGGGAAAAGCATAAATCGCCTTGAGCTCAATTTTCTCACAAACTCAAATACATCGAATTATATATATATATATATATATATATATATATATAGAAGTAGTTATATATATATATATATATATATATATATATATATATATATATATATATATATATATGTATATATACTGTATATTTATCTATCTATCTATCTATCTATCTATCTATCTATCTATCTATCTATCTATCTATCTACCTATCTATCTATCTATCTATCTATCTATCTATCTCTTTTATATAAGTTATCTATGTGTAGATATATATATATATATAAATATATAGATATGTATATATATATATATAAATATATATATATATATATATATATATATATATATATATATATGTTATATATATATATATATTATTATTACATATTATTATTATTATTAAATCTATACATTATTATATATATTATTATATATATATTATTATTATTATATATATATTATTATATTATTATTTTTTATATTTTTACATTTTATGTTGAAAAATCTTAATTTTTACCGACAAATTTTTACTTTTGATAATAAATCTTACATATTTGTATATATATATATATATATATATATATATATATATATTATATATATATTATTATTATTATTATTATTCTTGAATTT
>JABUQX010082383.1:0-2500 GCA_015478945.1 Trachelipus rathkii | reverse complement strand
AAAATTAATAGAAGTTTCAAAATACTAAATAAATTTGACAATATCGATTACAGACAATTCTTTAGATATAATTTTAATGATGTAACACGAAGTAATGGGCATAAACTTTGCCACAAACGATTTCAAACAAATATAGCAAAGAATTTCTTCACTTACGATTTAATCGAGAAGTGGAATAGTCTTTCTTATGAAATAGTGAACAGCGCTAACATCGATTCATTCAAGAAAAAGTTAGATAAACACTTTAAGGATATTGGTCTGTGAACGTCAATTCAATTCGATTTTACTTTATTCAAATACAAGAATTAGTAGTATCCTGAATATGGTAAAATCAAACTAAAAAAATTGAAATCATTTAGAAAATTTTATAAATACATCGTAAAAAGAATTACGGCTTGTAGTAGCTTTGATGTTCATGGCTTGCAAAGTATCCGTTCTAAGATGGTGATATCATCGATCGCACTTTCGCCTTAACCTGTAATAAATAGCTTTGATGTTCACCGCATAGAACATATCTGTTACAAATAACTGTAATGAATAACGTTTATGAATAACTGTAATAAATAGCTTTGATGTTTACCGCATAGAATATATCTGTTCTAAGACGGTAATCTAATCTATCACAGTGAATAACTGTAATAAATAGCTTTGATGTTTACGGCATAGAACATATCTTTTCTAAGACGGTGTTCTAATCGATCACACTGAATAACTGTAGTAAATAGCTTTGATGTTCACCGCATAGAACATATCTGTTCTAAGACGGTGATCTAATCGATCACACTGAATAACTGTAGTAAATAGCTTTGATGTTCACCGCATAGAACATATATGTTCTAAGACTGTGATCTAATCGATCACAGTGAATAACTGTAATAAATAGCTTTGATGTTTACCGTATAGAACATATCTTTTCTAAGACGGTGTCCTAATCGATCACACTGAATAACTGTAGTAAATAGCTTTGATGTTCACCTCATAGAACATATCTGTTCTAAGACGGTGATCTAATCGATAACACTGAATAACTGTAGTAAATAGCTTTGATGTTCACCGCATAGAACATATCTGTTCTAAGACGGTGATCTAATCGATCACACTGAGTAGGAAAAATAATCCAAATACAAAATTTCACCCACTTGTAGCACTATGATGTTTGATGCTTAGAAACAGAAACTGTTCTGAGTGAGCAAACTCATATGTCACATTGACAGTGGACACATCCAACACAATGAATAAACAGAAATACTTAACAGATTATGATGTTTGTTGCTTAGAAGCAGATCTGCTCTAAGTGAGCAAACTCATATGTTACATAGAAATAGGTAAAATAATATACTTATTTCAAAAACACATAACAGATTTGCTTTAAAACAGTAGACACATCCAACAAATTAAATAAACAAAAATACTTAACAGACTAGCCTTGAGTGAACTGTAAAGTCTTTGCTGACCTCCTTCCCTCCTCCTCCTCCTCCTCCTCCTCCTCCTCCTCCTCTCCCTCCTCCTCCTCCTCCCTCCTCCTCCTCCTCCCTCCTCCTCCTCCTCCCCTCCTCTTCCTCTCTTCCCTCTTCCTTCCTCCTCCTCCCTCCTCCTTCCTCTCTCATCCTCCTCCTCCTCCTCCTCCTCCTCCTCCTCCTCCTCCTCCTCCTCCTCCTCCTCCTCCTCCTCCTCCTCCTCCTCCTCCTCCTCCTCCTCCTTCTCCTCCTCCTCCTCCTCCTCCTCCTCCTCCTCCTCCTCCTCCTCCTCCTCCTCCTCCTCCTCCTCCTCCTCCTCCTCCTCCTCCTCCTCCTCCTCCTCCTCCTCCTCCTCCTCCTCCTCCTCCTCCTCCTCCTCCTCCTTCTCCTCCTCCTCCTCCTCCTCCTCCTCCTCCTCCTCCTCCTCCTCCTCCTCCTTCCTCTCCTCCTCCTCCTCCTCCCCTCCTCCTCCCCTCCTCCTCCTCCTCCTCCTTCCCTTCTTCTTCTCCTCCCTCCTCCTCCTTCTTCTTTCTTCTTCTTCTTCTTCTTCTTCTTCTTCTTCTTCTTTCTTCTTCTTTCAATGTAAAGATTTCATCTACACAATTCCACTACCACTTCTAAATGCACATTGTTTTTTACCAATCAGTCCTTCAGTTACTCGACGCACTCTTTTCAACTAAATTACCAGCATATATCTTCACAACACTACTCGATAAACTAATTCTCTATAGTTCCATATCCATCAATCATAATCTCGCCTCCTTTCTAGAACATTTCACCAGTAATTTCAACTATACTTGCGGAATTACCATTCTTCAACTTTCTCACTCTACCTATTACCCTCCTTCCCTCACTAATTATCAAACCCACAAACATTTACTATCACCTCTTCATTACTGCCAATGCTATGCAGATTCTGGAAGTGCCCTCCACACCCTCCTCATCCATTTCATCATCAATGAAAATACCATCCTTATTCATTATTCTATGAAGATTTCCTTTACTTCCTCTTTCTTAACCCTTCATTTTACCTACCAGAAGGA
>JABUQX010082382.1:35000-40000 GCA_015478945.1 Trachelipus rathkii | reverse complement strand
TATTATTATTATTATATATATATATATATATATATATATATATATATATATATATATATATATATATATATATTACATATATATATATATATATATATATATATATATATATAGGGAAGAAAGAAAACACATAAATTTATATATATATATATATATATATATATATATATATATATATATATATATATATATATATATATATATATATATATATATATATATATATATATATATATTTCGATAAAATCTGGCATAAAGTTTGGGTTTTAAAACTTCCCTCTTTCGGTAACCATCGTCTTTTTTGTAATCTTTTCTTCTATTTCCTTCCACCTGTTCTGTAGTAACTACTAGACGGTCATAGTTCATACCTTAAAACAATCACAATGGCCTTCGTAAAGATTATGTTCTTGCCCAATTTTTTTTTTTCTACTTTTCAATAATATTCTGTTATTTTCGTCTTCTATCCCCCGTGGCTCTTATTCCTACGACTTCACCCCTCATTACTCATTTCAATTTGAAAGAAAACCCGCTCAACAAGAAAATAGTTAATGTTAGGGGGTATCCTTGGAATAACTGATTCTCATCTTTCCCTCTAATCAAGCTGGAAATATGAAAATTTGGTTGTTTTCAATGCCTCAAAAATTCGAATTATTACATAACTTCATCGTCCCTCCTTCTGTTCCCCATCGACTCGAGCCCCCTATTTTTCCGTGTAATACCTTTAAAACTTATATAACGCTTTCTTCGAAAAAACAGCTCAAACCTCCTTCTATCACGTGATGATTTATGGAAGGGTCATTTCATCTCTCAATAAACAAGCTTCGTAGATATTGGATGCTCTGAGACTCCATCAGAACTTCTCATCATCACCCTATACCCAGCAAAAAAAATCCAGCAAAAAATTCCAGGTTCCAATGGGTTTTAAGATAATTTATCTTCAAATCCATTGGAACCTACTGGAATTTGCTGACCTGGGTAGGCGCCTCCTTGTATATGTAGTGTGTATCTCATATCTGGGGTGGTTTCACAAATTTTTGCTCTCACTGACACTGGACTCTCTTTCTGTTACCGAAATATTGTTCCATCTCATTCCTTATATAGCTTATACTATTGCTATTACAGTGACACGGCTCTTCTTAACTCCCCCAGTAAGAGACCTCTTCCTTTGAGTAGAACTTGCACGATTGTTCATTCCATACTGTCTCACTCTTTAACTGTCAAACCTTTTGACCCAAGACTTAACAGCTATGCTCGTTCTTACACATACTCCACTACTCCCCCGGTAAATTTTGGAACGCTTCTTTTATTTATTTTCCTTTCTTTCTTTCTCATGGACTTTTCTTTCAAACGCTGTGTATCGGTTCATATATATATAGTAGAGAGAGAGAGTGAGAGTAGAAGAAAGAGTTATTAGTAAAAGATAGGAGTATAGTGCTATATTGGGTTGGCAAGGTTATTATTATTATTGGTTATTATATATATACATACATATATATATTATTATTGATATATTACATATATATATAATAGCAATAGTTAACAATAGCAAATAGCCAATAATAAATAATAATAATGTATGAATAATAATGAATACTAATGATAAATAATATTTAAATATATATATATATAATAATAATAATAATAATAATAATAATAATAATAATAATAATAATAATAATAATAATAATAATAATAATAATAATAATAATAATAATAATAATAATAATAATAATAATAATAATAATAAATAATAATAATAATAATAATAATAAATAATAATATAAATAATAATAATAATAATAATAATAATAATAATAATAATAATAATATTAAGAATAATAATAATAATATAATAATAATAATAATAATAATAATAATACATTAATAATAATAATAATAATAATAATAATAATAATAATAATAAAGGGATTGTTGGATTAACTTTCTTAATAAAATTCAACCTCCAAGGAAAATTTTTTTAAATTTAATTAGAAACGGAAATTCTAATTTTTTTTTTTCTATCCGAAAATTGTATAAATTTTTTCGATTGAAATTCCCAATTTGTACGTAAAGAAAAAACTAAAAAGAAAAACACCAACAACAACAACAACAACAACAACAACAACAACAACAACAACAACAATAACAACAACAACAACAACAACAACAACAACAACAACAACAACAACAACAACAACAACAACAACAACAACAACAACAACAACAACAACAACATCAACAACAACAACAACAACTACAACAACAACAACATTCCCTAGTGAGTTCTTTGAATTGAAGAAGGAGTAACTTAGAACTATTTTGTATTTACGTATTTACTTTCCTGTTTATTTTTATGAAGAACAGGACTTGGCATAATAGTTCTTGAAATAAGCAACGCAAAGGAAATAAATGAGCAGAAGGACAACGCATACGCGTACACACACACGCACACACGACACAGACGCACACAGCCACGTTCAAAGAAAAAAAAAAGAAGAAAAAGAAGAGAGAATCATATGTAAGACAGTGGAAAAGAACGGGAGAAAGAAAGAGAGAGGAGATAACTGACAAAGAAATTGAAAAAAGAAAGAGTAAATGATAAAAACAAGACTGGAAGAGATGGTATGGTATAGAGATAGAGAGAGAGTATAGTGGCAGGCAGGAGAGGTATAGAGAGTGTAGGTAGAGAGAACATAAAAGATTTTTGCAAAGAAAGTCCGGAGAACCACTTTGCCTTTTTCGGAGATCAAAAGCATACTCTACGAAAGATATCTTACAGCGAATGACACTTATATTATATTAATAATAATATTAATACACAATACTCATATTAATAAGACCAGTTCAGCAAAAATACTTTAATGTAAATAATAATAATAATAATAATAATAATAATGGCATTGGTCAATATTTGTTTAGTTACATGATTAATAACTTGCATTCATATTTTTACATCCTTCTCCCAGTCAGGCCTAAGAGCCTGTCAGTAAATAACTTCCAAGCCCATCCCACCATCCATCACGACCATCCGCCATCAGCTCCAGTCCATGCAGCCATCTTGGTGAACTTGAATGAATCTTCCACGTGGCCTTCCATCTTTCCGTGCCTCCTCTGCCTCACTCCTCTGGTTCCACCTCCATCTCCTACTGGCAACTCCTCTCTTCATCGCCGTATCCCTTCCCAGGTGTCCCCACCATCTAGTCTGCAGGTCCACTTGAGTCATCATGGCTTCACACCACTTTCTCCCTCACTGTCTCAAGCCACATTCTGTCCTCGGCCTGCCCTTCCAACCACTGTCCTCAACACATTCATCTCCACTGTCTGAACTACTTCCTCTCCTGTCAGCTCCATGGCCTCCCACCCCCATACAACAGTATGGTGTCACAATTCTCTAAACAAGTTCTCTTTATCTCTGTTATATTTATCTTTCAAGATAGAATGCTCTTACGTGGTCCTGCCATCCAACACCCCACTAATTTCCTTAAGCAATCTCCCTTCCAAATGTCCTTCCTAGGTATTTATCTGTCCATTACTTTAATCTCACCACTGCCTACCTCCACTTATCAAACTCCTCCTCCTCCCTGCTTACTACCATTATTTCTGTTTTCTCCACATTCATATTTAATCCAGTTTCAATTTTCTATGAAACACAGCACCATTTGCCTCAACCTCTCAACCATCTCCCACCCAACACGCCAATCATCAGCAGCTGCCTGAAACGAATTTCGCTGGTAACACCTGGGTTAACGAAAATTGAAAATATGATCGACCTGAATAATATACATGATATTAATACACATATTAATATGATAATACACAATAATAATAATAATTAATAATACATTATTATTTAGGCTGACTATTACGACATTTAATAATACACACACAGATTGATATATAATACATAATAATATTAATACACATACATTAATACACAATAATAATAATAAAATAATAATAATACACACACAAATAATAATACACACACAATAATGACACAATAATAATAATAATAATAATAATAATAATAATAATAATAATAATAATAATAATAATAATAATAATAATAATAATAATAATAATAATAATAATAATAATAATATATAACATTAATATATTATATATAATATAACATAATATAATATAATATAATATAATATAATATAATATAATATAATATAATATAATATAATATAATAAAATATATATAATAAAAAAATTTTTATTATTATTATTGTGAGCTTTACAAGCCTTTTGAAATTTCCTAAGGGTATCAACCGCTTCAAGATTGATTTTTTTAAAGACTATTCTAGAATAGAATAATGATGCGTGAAGTGTCAAGCCGAAATATTAGATTAAAAGTTCAAAAAGCTGTTGCTCTTTTCTACTTTAGAATAGTCCTTAAAAAAATCAATCATGAAGCGGTTGATAATAAAGGCATGTAAATCTCACATTAAATTAGAAGCTGATATAAAATTTCTAAAATATTATTATTATTATTATTATTATTATTATTATATTATTATTACATTATTATTATTATTATTATTATTATTATTATTATTATTATTATTATTATTATTATTATTATTATTATTATTATTATTATTATTATTATTATTATTATTATTATTATTATTATTATTATTATTATAGTTCCTATATGTATTAATATTATTATGTAAGCATAACTATGTATGAGAATAAAGTATTTTTTATTATTATTATTATTATTATTATTATTATTATTATTATTATTTTCATTATTATTATTATTATTATTATTGCCATTATTATTATTATTATTATTATTATTATTATTATTATTATTATTATTATTATTATTATTATTATTATTATTATTATTATTATTATTATTATTATTATTATTATTATAAACTTTATTATTACATTCATATTATATTATTATTATTATTATAATTATTACATATTATTTTTATTATTATTATTATTATTATTACAGGGATTAAACCGGTACA
>JABUQX010082382.1:17500-20000 GCA_015478945.1 Trachelipus rathkii | reverse complement strand
GGGGGAGCTTCAGTTTGATTGTGTTGGGTGACCTAAATGGAAGGATATAGGTGACTGGAAAAAGGGGATGTTATAACAGGTTTTGGGGTGTCGTATGTTGAGAATGTGTAGGAAGGTGATTGATTTCTTTGAGGAGAGAGGTATGTGTGTATGTAATACTTTCTTTAAACACAAGAGCATTCATAAGTATACCAGAGTTGGTGTAGGTAGAGATGGTAATGAAGCAGTGCAGATGATTGATTTTGTGTTGTGGGGTTAAAGATAAAGTATGTGTTGATGTTGAATCAATGAGAGGGTTAGAATGTGGATTATAAGATCATTGTATTGTTTTTTGTAAAATTAAGTTTGTGGGGGCTTGGATGGAGAGGAAGGTGATAAGGAAGGAAGTGGGTAGAATTAAATGTGAGAAGTTAAGTGAACAAGGTAATAAGGATTAGTATTTAAGAGAGCTCGGAAATAAATCAGTTGAATGTGAATAAGTTAAACTGAACAAATTGAACCAAATTTACAAGCAGTTGTTGGGTAGTGCAAAAGAGCTAATGTGGATGTGCTAAAGTAGGAAGAAGAATGCTAAAAGTGAGTGGTGGAATGAAGAGGTGATGCAAGCGGTTAAAAATAAAAAAGAAGTGTGGTTAAATGTTCTAAAAGCTAATGATAGGTTTCAAAAGAAAGGTGTTTGGAATTGTACAGCGTAAGAAGGAAAAAAGGAATACTAAAAGATGCATACGTAGGAGGAAAAAAAGAGGCAAATGAACATTTTGAAGGAGGATAATGAGGACTGGCGGAGGAAATAGAAGCTCTTTTGGGGAAGCTGAAAATTAAGAATGATAATAAAGGGAATTTACTTAGAATAATGAATATAATGGTGCTTTCGTAACTGAAGAAATGGATATGAGGAGAGTGTGGAGGGAACACTTCAAAAATCTGCATAACATTGGCAGTAATAAAGAGGTGATAGTAAATGTGTGTTCAGACTTGTTGGTGCAATAAGGAATAGGTATTTTGGGAATGAGGTTATTAGTAAGGAGGAAGTAAAGGGTAAAGTGAGAAAGTTGAAAATGGTAAATCTGCAGGTATATATGAAATTACTGGTGAAATGATCAAGACCGGAGGCGAAATGGTGATTGAGTGGATTTGGATGTTGTGTAATAAAGCGTTTATGGAGGGTATAGTTCTGAGGGATTGGAGGAGATCAGTAATAATACCCTATATAAGGGTGGATATAAGGGTAACTGTAGGAATAATAGGGGAATTAGTTTATTAAGGAAGACATATGCTGGTATTTTGGTAGAAAGAGTGCGTCGAGTGACTGAGGGACTGATTGGTGAAGAACCAGGTGTATTTAGAAATTGCTGAGGATGAGTCAAACTAACATTGCTAAATGATTGAAAAAAAAGAGAGAAGAAGAATAAATTGTATCTAGATTTTATGAATTTGCCATATGAATATATATGCATATGATAGGGTTAATAGGGAAGCTCTATGACAGGTGTTAGTGATATGGTGTTGGTGGCAGGCTTCTGAATGGAATCAAAAGAATGTATGACGATAGTGAAGCGTGTGTAAGAATAGATGTTGAAAGTGATTGGTTTAATATTAATAGCGGAGTGAGGCAGGGATGTGTTATGTCTCCTTGGTTGTTCAATTTGTATATGGATGGGGTTATGAAAGAATTAGAGGTGGAGGTGGCAGGGGAAGGTGTTAGAATGATGGAGGATGGAAGAGAGTGGAGGATGATTTGGTTTTGTGTGGTGAATCTGAAAAGAATTTGAGAGGATTGCTAGAGGAATTTGGGAATCTGACAGCGTGTAAAAGGAGGGTGAAAAACGATAAAAGTAAGGTTATGGTTGTGAGTGAGGAGAGTCCTCGGTGTAAAGGTATGTTGGATGGTGAGCAACTGGAACAAGTGTCCGAGTTTAAATATTTAGGATATGTGCATGTTGGATGAAAAGGTAACGGATGATGCAGAGTGTAGTAGGAAAGTTGTGAATGGTAGGAAGGTGGCTGGAGCAATTAAATCCTTGGTGGATGTAAAGGACTAAGTCTTGAGTGCGCTAGGGCCTTACATGAGGGTATGTTGTTACCTTTGTTAATGTATAGTAGTAAAATTATGGTCTTGAATAAGAGTTATAGATTAAAAGTATAATGTGTTCAGATTCAAATGGATAATCTTAGGGGTGTGTTAGATGTGAGAAGAATTGATAAAGTGAGGAATGAACGCGTTAGGAAGTTATGTGGTGTGAAGAAAGGAGTAAATGAGAGAATAAATGAAAGTATCTTTGAGATGATTTGGTCATATGGAAAGATGGATGATACAGCCTGCTGTGTTGGCCGAATGTATAGTAAGGGTGAGTGTGTTGGGGAACGGTCTGACTGGGAGACTGAAAAGAGGATTGAATCAGTAAAGGAATGCCTGAGGAGAGAAATGCTGTGAGTTTGGCAGATTCGAGAAGAAAGATGCTAATAGGAATGAATGGCGGTATTAAATTTATATAAAATC
>JABUQX010082382.1:0-12500 GCA_015478945.1 Trachelipus rathkii | reverse complement strand
AAGAAATATTATTTAAACATTGTTGATAACATGACATTGATTGTATAAAAATTATATATTATATATCTGTGATCAAAATAACAAGATGAGATGTTAATAAAGAAATGAAAAGCGTATCACTTATATGCCTTCTTTATTAAATAAATAATTGTCCACAAAGCAAATGATTACTGCTACATAATTTATAAGAGATACTCTCTCGTTTATATATATATATATATATATATATATAGTATATATATATATATATATATATAAAGTATATATGATATATATTATATTATATTATATATATAATATATATAATATATATATATAATATATATATATATATAACTATATATATATATGCCTTTTCTGTTTACAACAATGGTCAGTTTGAATGTTTTTTTTCTTTTTAATATATGCTACTATATGATACCAACAATGGATTTCAGTGGTAACGGACATGATTCAAAAGTTCGAAGATTTTAAAAAGGTTTTTAAAAATCACCATTTTTGAAATATTGTTGAAAATGGAATATTTTCGAAAAGTACGACACATTACAGAAAAACCAATTACATCTTTGGAATCAGCGTTATAAGCTGAATACAAAATGTAAAAACAAAAAAACAAAAAAAAACAATTTTTTTTTCATAAATTAAAATATCTCAAAAATACGACACTCACAGAAAAACCAATTACATATTTGGAATCACGTATAAATTATTACAAATATGTAAAATAAAATATAATAATAAAATAATAAAAAAAAAAAATTAGGGGGCTCGAGCCAACGGGGACAGAGGGGACGTGTTTCATACCCGTAGGAGGGGCGGAGGACCCCCGCGACACCCACCAAAGATCGGGGGTTCCGAAGACCCTCCCCGGAGGGGGGGGAAAATAGTCCTACCTGTCGTTCCCCCGGCCCTGTTTTTCCCCGGAAGGCCGAGAGACCCCGACTCCTGCCATCTTGCGGTTTACCCTTGGTTATTTTGTTTTTTTTAGTTAAAAAAAAAAAAAATAAAAGTTACGGATCCGTAAAACGTCAAACTGGTCCTATATATTTTTTAACCATGTCCGTTACCACTGAAATTCATTGTTGGTATCATATAGTAGCAATATATTAAAGAAAAAAACAAAAAAAAATCAAAACCGACGGATCGTAAAACAGAAAGGTCATATATATATATATATATATAATATATATATATATATAATATATATATATATATATAAAATGCTATAAATCATCTATTTATTATTATATATATATATATTAATATTATGTTAATATATTAGTAATAATATAATATAATATATTATAGTATATTATAATAATATATTAATAATAAAAATGCTATCATCTTTTATTTAATGCATTTTTGCCTATGTTCCATTATTCTCGAATTGAAATTCACAGAATCTCAACGTATTCCCCATCTGAATTGTGGTTGTGGAATTGCAAAAAATAAATAATTAATCAGATAACTGAAAAAGAACGTCAGCAGGGAAGAGAAAATTCCATTTTTCTGGAAGCTTCCGGAGAAAAAATGAACATAAAATCGTGGGTTGTTTGGTTTTATGTGTATATTTGTATGTATATCAATGACTTATTTTAAAAAGTTAATTTTAATTATTAAATAGTATTGCCGTTGAATCTGTTTCACGCACACACACACACATACACATGCAACGCGTATGTGGTTTTGCGCATTATAATATATAATACTATATAGTATATAATATAATAATTATATATATTATATATAATATATATATATATATATTATATATAATTATAATAAATATAATAATATATATATATATATAATAGAAGACAGTCACTGAACTTGCCTTCGAAAATTATACAAGTTAAATATATATATTAAAGATATTGTGATTCCAGTATTAAGAGTGAGCTTAATATGATATAATGGTTGGTGAAGAAATATGACATCTTTGGTCATATGCTTCCTGTATACGACTCGCCGATACATTATGATCATAGTATAGTAAAATATATATAATAAACATATATAAAGTGATATTTGTTAAAAATTTCTTAATTAAAGAAATTATCGGATCCCGCATAATTAATAAAATATTTAAATAAAAGAATGGCAGTAAATTTAAAGCGCGTACTGTCCATCAAGGTTTATGGAGCGTTCTGCGATTTCTGCATTCGTTCATTAAAATATTGGAATGGGATATTAAAAATATTTATTCATGTTGATTTGGTAATAAAGAGATCCATTGATTTTATAAAATAATTTTTTCTATTATATTAAATGCTCCATCAATATCACTCACAATAAAGAATCAATCTTATAATAATAAAATCAGCTTTTATAACTATTTATATATATATATATATATATATGATTTTAGTATAATTATATATATATATATATATTTACTTATAATATATATATATATATTATATATATTATATAATATATTACTATATATATTAGTAATATATTATATTATAAATATAATATATTATATATATATATATATATATATTATATAATATATATATAATATAACTAACATTAGTGGGCTTAATCGCCGATAACTATATGGCGATAATTATCGCGATAACGGCTTCGGTATCTAGTTATCCGATAAAATATCTTACGATATCGGTATCGGGAATAATTTTTGTTCCAATGACTGCCGGAAACTAGTATGCGGATTAATATCGCGATAACGTTCCGGTTATCTTTGCTATCGATAAAATCTTTTATCAATAATGGTTATCGCTATTTACTTTTTGTTTTATTACTGTATAATATATATATATATTATATATATAGTATATATAATATATATATATGATATATATATAGATATATAATTTCAATATATATATATATATAATATATATATATATATAAATATATATAATATATATATACATCTATGTCAGAATATGCTAGGGTAAATAACTAAATATTAGCGAGACGTATTTCAATTCTTTATATCTTTGTTACTTTTAGCTAAGAAGAGTAATGCTCCATTTTAAAAAACTAGGTAAATAATATTTCTCATTTTCAATTATCAGGTCATGGCACAAGTCGCCGTTGCACTGGATCAATTCCAAGGGGAGAAACAGTGCTATCTTGGCTGCCTGATCCTCACCATACTTTATGACCAAAAAAAAAAAAAAGCTGATGGCTTGAAAGACCAATGCCAATCTCCAGTTTTGCGACCTCTGGTCAATACCCTACTTGAGCGTCATAGACAAGAAGGTTCCCCAGCACCTCTTGAAGATGAGAGTGACCTTCTGGCCACTGCGCTTCCACCCCAAGTTCGCCTGATGTGTATGATGAGCTTTGAAAAACAAGGACAAAAACGTCAGGGGCCAAGCACTGAGGGAGGAAGAAGGTGAAGATTATTGCGGAAGTACCGAACTCAGAGAACGCCAACAGTATCAGAGCAGTGAGGGAGAGACATGGAGAGAAGGACTACTACTCAAGCATCTGTGATGCTGATGATTACACCGAACTAACTCAAGGTCAACGTCACCAAAGATCAATCAAGAGTAAAGCTGCTCTCATTGTAAATAAGTGGCTGCTGGCGAAATCCACAGACAGCCTGTCAGAACCTAGTAGCTTTAACAATGAGAAGGTGCTCATTGATCTCTTGTATAAGATACAATACTGCAATGCCGATCTCAGCCACTGCGGCTTGGACGATTGTTCTCCCTTGCCCAAGAGATATCTACAGAGCTAAGAGGAATTCTCTGTCAGATGAAAAAACATTTTTATGCTCATGTTATGAAGGGGTCAAACATACAGAATGCCTGCCAGATGGCCAAACCTAGTATTGATATTATTTATATGTTGATAAATTGTAATTAAATAATACTATTGATTTGTCATTTCAAATCCTGTCATTTAACCTTTATCTTTGCTTTTTAACAACATTATAATCTATAAACATCAGAGCATAAATTAAAAAATAAAATTTCATATATAAAAAGACACTGAGAAGCAAAGGGAAAAAATTTAGACTTTGAATTTATTAAGATATCGACCTAAAAGTTTTACATATGTTATAAAAGCAAGTAGCAGCATTCCCATATTTTCTGGGTACGTGTCGTTAAAGAAAACTGAAAATTTTATTTATATGAATCTATAAAAGACAATGGAAAAGAAAATGTAAATATATTTATTCTTTTAACATTTTCTTTAAAAAAAAAAGTTCGTGCTTTTTTTTTTAACATTTATTTATAATAAAATGAAAATACATTAAAATAATCTGGATTTATCGATTTATCGTTATCGCCTTATCGGCATTATTTTTTATCACGAGTTATCGGATATCGCCGTTATCGATGATAAGGTTTTCCTTATCGATTTATCGGTTATCGCGAGGAACATTTCGTTACTTCGTGCCCACCTATTATATCATATATATATATATATATATAATATAAATTAGTTATATATATATATATATATTTATATATATATATATATATAAATATATATATATATTATATAATTATATATATATATATAATATACTATATATATATATATATATAGTTTATATTATATAATATATATATATATATATATTGTATATATATTGATATATATAATATTATATATATTATATATATGATATATATTATATATATATAATAGATATATATTATATTATATAGATATGATACTTATAATAATAATTATATATATGTATATATATTGATATATATATATATATATATATGAATATGAATAATATAACTATATATATAAATATATTAATATATATATATATATATATATAGATTATAGTATATATATTATTGATATTATATAATATATATATATATATATATATATATATTACTAATATATATATAATACTATTATTATATTATATGTATACGATATAATAATTATTATACTTAGTTATATATAATTTAGGGTTGGAAAGAAACCTATGTTTTTTCTTTAAAAAAAATCCAATGTATTAAGTCGTTAACAAATAAACCAATGTTTTTTGTTTGGTTTTTTATGCCTATTTGATGATTTTACATGTAGTTTTGATGATTTTTGTTAATATAGTATCATCGCAAAAATCACGAATGGCAGCAGTTAAGCACATTTTCAATAATTACATCTTAAAATCATTAATAAATTTATTTAGATTCTTAAATTTCACATTTTCTTGATAACTGTAAACTGCCCATTTTTAAAATTTATTATATTTTTTTTTTGTGTTTTACAATAAACTCATAAAAGAGGGGTACATTATAATATATAAACTCTATCTGGAAAAAAAGTCTATACTAGAATATATTTTGTAACAAAAAAAAAAAAAAAAAAAAAAAAAAAAAGCTATTCTTGACACTTTACGAGATGCAACTTATTTTTAACTTTATGTAAGATATTAGAGACTAATCTAATATCTTTATTATTTTATAAGTCTAGGAATATTTATAGATGATTCTTTATATAAAGATACCTCTTTATATATACTATAATATATAATGATATATAATAGATATATATATATATATATATATATATATATAATATATATAAATATATATATATACAAATATGTGATATATATAATTAATATATATAATAATAATATAGTATATTATTTATATATATATATATATATATATATAATGATATATTATATATATAATATATATATATTTATATATATTATCTATATAATATATATATAATATATATATTATAATATAGATCATATATATATATATAAATATATATATATAATATATATATATATTATATAATATTATAGATATATAATATATATATATTATATATATCATAATATATTAGTATATATAGTGAAATATTATAAAATTTTTTTTTAATATGTGTTTTATTTTTTTTAATTATAATATTAATAATGATAATAATAATATATGTATATGCGTGTGTATTTTCAATCTTCCTATAATGATTTTTCGATCATCCTAAAAGAATCTTTTCAATTTTCCTAAAAAGATATTTTCAATCTTCTTTAAAGATCTTTTCAATCTACCTAAAAGATTTTTTCGATCTTTCTAAAAGGATATTTTCGATCTTAATAAAATGGTCTTTTCGATCTTCATAAAACGATCTTTACGATCTTCTTAAAAGGATATTTTCTATCATCCTACAAGTATCTTTACGATTTTCCTATAAGGATATTTCCGATCTTCTAAAAAGAATCTTTTCGATCTTCCTAAAAGTTTTTTTTCGATCTTTCTTAAAGGATATTTTCGATCTTAATAAAAGGATCTTTTCGATCTTCCTAAAAGATCTTTTTGATCTTTCTAAAAGGATATTTTCGATCTTAATAAAAGGATTTTTTCGATCTTCATAAAACGATCTTTTCGATCTTCCTAAAAGGATATTTTCTATCATCCTACAAGTATCTTTTAGAGTTTTCTAAAAGGATATTTCCGATCTTCTTAAAAGGATATTTTCGATCTTCCTGACCAAATATTTCCGACCTTTCTTAAAGGATCTTTTCGATCTTCTTAAAAGAATTTTTTCGATCTTCCTAGATCTTTTCGATATTTCTAAAAGGATCTTTTATACTTGAAACATTTTTTTCCCTTTTAAAATACCAGACGGCGCCATGTTTCATACTGAACCCATCTGCTATATTCTGCTTAATCATTTTGTGTTGAATGTATTTATTTTTTGGTGTCATCTTAACTAATTGATCGCCTTTTTTAAGAGATATAATGCATATGCTTTTACTCTCTACTATCTCTAAGGGCTTAAGTAATGTCGTTCGAAATTAAATATCGTAATTTAATCGTCAAATCATGTCCATTACCCAGAAACTCATTACTTACGTTACATTACATTTAGAACTAAGTATGGTGAATTTAAATCGTTTCTTTTTTTAATCTTTTTTTATTCTTTTTTATACTTTAAATTAGGGTTGGTCGACGTACTCGGTGCTGGAAGGTGCGGAACTGTTCACAATTTCAGTTTTCCGGTGATGTGCGGACCGGAGTGCAGTGTTAGGTAATCATTGAAGCATTGAGGTGCGATGCTGTACACTATGGTGCGAAAAAATATATATTTGGTGTGGTGTGGTGTGGTGCGGTACGTAGTGCGATAACTCTGGTGCGGTGTGAAAAAATTTTTTTTTTGGTTCACTAACCCTGGTGCGGTGCGAAAAAAAAATTATTCTTTGTAGCGGTGCGGTGCGGTTGCGGTGCGGTTGCGGGTGTGTGCGGTTGCGTGCGATGCCGTTGCGAGTGGTGCTTGATGCTGTACGATGCGTAACTTCCGATGCTCGACCAATCCTACTCTAAATCATAAATAACAAAAATACTAAAAAACAATTTCATTTTGTAGGTACGCTATAGTTATAAGTTGTATTTTCTTTGAAGTAGTGAAGTGATCTGGTGTCTATAATAGGTATGTGTTTAGTACATAGTATTCGTGTGTTTAACAATAATAATAGATGTGTTTTTAATAATAATAATAGGTATGTGTTTAATAATAATAGTTAATACTATTTAATAATTAATAACTAATAATAAATAATAATCAATAATAATAATAATAATAATAATAATAATAATAATAATAATAATAATAATAATAATAATAATAATATTGTTAAAGATAAAAAACTAGCATTCTTAGATATATTCCTTTGTTTTAAAAACGGTAGAGTTGAAAGAGAAGTAAATGTTAACTAAAAGTACAGATAAAGGTTTATACACAAATTATTCGATTCTCAATATCGATAATAGCAAACCATTCCAATTATTAAAACCCCTAATTCACAGAGCTTTTAAAATAACTTCACTCGTGGGAACTCTTTAACAAAGAGATGATAAGAATAACAAAAAACTAATAATAATGGTTATCCTCAAATTAAAATCGAAAAGGGTTATAAAAAACTATAAAGAAACATTTTACTTCACATAAAAAATTCACTTAGACATGAAAAGCAGGATAACTTTTTATTTCAAATCATTTTAAATTGAGCAAATTTTTTTTTTGAGAAGAGCGAAAATTAAACACAATTGTAAAGGAACATGTTAAGTCAGAGAAAAGAGTTAATGTTAGAAGCTAAACTAAACACCGAGACGAGTGTCCTCATATTTTAGTACCCGTGGTCATTGTTCGGAGGATACAGAAGGTTATGTTGTGTATCACTTTAATTGCAAAGAAGTAGGATGCAATTCCTCTTATGTGGGTACACAACTAACATTGTAAGAACCCGAATCATGCAATATATGTATAAAACCAAAAAAATATGGGAGCATTACACGACAGATCGCTAATCCCCTTTTTCAATTGAAATTGTAGGTTTTTAAAATTTTTATTTCAACGTTAGTAATTTCAACTATCTTCGTTTTAGGAGAATCTCTTTTTATTAAAAACTTAAGCCGGACATCAATGGCTAACTTAATGAAAGGAATTGCATCTTGAATGGTTGAATGGTAATGGTCTGCAGTACACCCCATATATCATTGATAATAGCTTTACTGGCAAAAATACTGGAGGCTTTTTTGATTTTTTTCATCAAATATGTTTTTTAAAATTAAAAATAAGTAAAAAGAATTTTAATATTTTTTAAAATATTTAGAAAGTTAATTATTGTAAGCATGCATTAAAAATAATAGTTAGTTAACCGTGATTATGCCTGAAGTATACAGCGAAAAATATTGTTCATAATATAAAAGTTTTAACTTCTTTTGATTGTCAAATAGTCCTTAATAAAATTTCTTCCGAAAATAAAGAACAGAAATTTTTAGAAGAATTGAAAAAGGAATTCAAAGTACGTTAAAATGGACGCTGATCTAAATTCTTAAAATAATTAATAATAATAATAATAATAATAATAATTAATAGTAATAATAATAGATTATAATAATAATACATAATAATAAAATGATCGAATAAAACGAATTGCCCGGGGGGGGCGGCGGGGGGGGCGGGGGGGGGGGGCGGGGGGGGGGGGGGGGGGGGGGGGGGGTGGGGGGCGGGGGGGGGGGGGGGGGGGCGGGAGGGGGGGGGGGGCCGGGGGGGGGGGCGGGGGGGGGGGCGGAGGGGGGGGGGGGGAGGGGCGGAGGGGAGTGCGCGGGGAAAAGCCACCGGACCCAATGTCCTGTTATTTGTTCTCGCCTCCCCACAACCCTCGAAAATTTTTTACATGCAAAACGCCGCCAAATTTGCCAACAAATATTTCCGCCGAAAAGAACAGCAGTGCCCGGCCGGGCCGGCCGAGCGACCTCAAATGGGCTCGTACCAACGAAATGTTACGGACGACATGCGGCCACACTCGAAATGCGAGGGCAATCCCCTATACGCAGCCGCACACCAGCCGCCCCAAAATCCGCCGCCCCCCCGGTTGCAATAATAATAATTAATAATAATAATAATTAATAATAATTAATAATAGTAAGAAAATAATATAATAATAATAATAATGAAAGATAATAATAATATAATAATAATAATAAAATAATAATAATAAATAATAATTAATAATAATAATATAATATTAATAATCACTAGTAATAAGAATAATAATAATAAAAATACATAATAATAATACATAATACATAATAAATCCGAATTCAGGATTACATACAGTAGATATATAACATAATAATAATAATTAATAATAATAATAATAATAATAATAATAATAATTAATAATAATAATAATATAATAATAATAATAATAATAATAATAATTAGTACATGTTTTAATAAAATATTAATAGGTAGTATATATGAAAAAAACCCGGAAAGAAATAAACTAAAACAAACTCTGAAATAGCAGCAGGATACCAAAACTCTTTTTCAGGCCATCGTCAATTGACAGTCCAAAATAAAATATTTATCAAGGCGATATTTATTAACTAGCTCATACATGGGGTAATGCCAGTTATTAACTAGTTTCATTAAAAAGGAAAAACAATATTAACAAAAGTATTTATCTCCTAATTATGTAATGACCTGTGAAAAATAAAAGTGAAGAATTAAAAGAAAAGCAATTATTCTTCTTTTGTAAAATTTTATAAATACCCCAGTTTATTATTATAATATTAATATATATATATATTTACATATATATAATATTATATATATCATATATATAGATATATATATATCTCGTATATATATATATATATATATATATATATATATCCCATAGATGAAAATTTATGTTTATATGTTTTAGGAAACAAAAGATAATATATATATATATATATATATATATAAATCGCATAAACAGACTAAAGTTTTATAGTCCATATACACTTGTAAAAAAGTTTTACCCACTGTCTTAGACTTCTGAAAATGTTAACAATTGTTGACTTTCGTTGTCTTTCCTGTAACACAAATTACAAGTTAAAATATTTATGTTATGAATTCAGCCTACAAGTGTTGAGATTATTACAATTGTAACTACAATTTACAAGCTATATTCTTGTGTTACAGAAATTATACAGGAGTAAATAAATTTCTTGCAATTGTGTAACCGTTGTAATTGAGTAATTGTGTAATTGTAACCATGCCCCAGGTTTGAGGATATATGAGAACTTAGGGGTAATCTTATTCAAAATTTCAATTGTTTCTTTTTCTGAGAATTTCTGGACGTTAGAAATTATCAACAGCTTATTTATTACTTATTTGAGAAAATCGATAAGGAAGAAATTAAAAAAAATCAAAAAAAATCTAGGAAGTTGTACGTCTTTGAGTGTGGTTGCCATAAGAACGAATAGGAATTGAGGAGGAATAGATTAGAAAAGGTAGGAAAACTAATGAGAGTCCGATATATTTGTTCAAAAAGTTCCCTTTAAAGATATCTTTAAGATATTAAATAAATATTAAGAATTGGTTGCTACTGCGATTGATCTTTAATATAAGATAAATATTATACAATATTTACATTTAATATTAAAAAGTTTAATTAAAATTAATTTTAGAAAATTTGAATATGAAATATAAATAAATTATCAAAGAGAAACTTAAATAAGATTAGAGAAAAGTTTGAAATATAAAAATATCTGGATAAAAGTTTGATATTGCAGAATTAAAGATTATTTTGCATGTATTTTGATCAATGAAATTTGGTATCTCTAGTCATCTGAATCTTCGACCTACGACGTACGGGTTAGGATTGCTTGTTTTCCACAAATGTCCACTTCAACTGTCCTGGCAAGCCGTACATTGAACTAAAAACCCCAGTTTGAAAAAATAGAATTCATGTACGAACATTAGAAACAATGCTCGGATAAACAAGAACTTCTGGAGAGCTCTAGTAGAAAGCCATATTGTTGGAGAAAACGAAGAACAAGAATATATCCTCCCTCAGGAAGGAGTTTCACCCTGTCAGTGTGACAAGAATCTTTTCCATCTGTTCTCGAAAGACCATCTCAGTAGAGTGGGGGGCACGGTCGACGGGTGACAAAATTGTCACCTGTCAATCGCAGGGTAACAGAACTGTCACCTACTAAATTTCGGCTTTTCCTTAGACCTGAGGGTATATTTTGCACAGTGAGTCCGATTTTTTAATCGTAGATCCCAAAATTTGTCTGCGAACCCCTAATTGGGGTTCGGACCCTCATTTTTCATAGTTTCAAGAGATATTCCACAATTTCACACAGTTTTTAAGGTCGAGGAAGCTGTTTACGAGGTCGATGACGCGTTTCGAGGGCACGATCGACCAAGTCATGGCAGTAGCTGACTTGTTCAAGGCTTTCAACTCCAGAGGAGCTTGGTACGTTTACCCAGCGGCAGCACTGCACGTCAATGACAACGGAGTGTCTCTTAGGGCAACGACGTGTAGCCAAAGGCTGCGAAGATCGTTTTCGGAAGCTCGAGAGCGTCTGAACTATTTCAGATACACTACGTCTCCTGATATTATATATATATATATATATATATATATATATATATATATATATAATATATATATATATATCTATATACAATGTATAAATAAATATAGTTTTACTGGATAGTAGTGTTCGTTCTTTGCTAGTCCAAATTAGGGTTGGCCTACGAACCGGGTGTGGGGAGGTCCGGTACGGTCCACAATTCCAGTTTGCCGGTGATGTGCGGACCGGAGTGCGATGTGGGGGTGATCATTGAAACAGTGAGGTGCAATGTGGTGCGGTGTGGTACGTGGTGCGCTAAACTCTGGTGCCGATGTGAAAAAAATTTTTGTGCGGCGCGGCGTGGGTGCTGGTGCGGTGCGGTGCGGTGCAGTGCCTAAAATTCCAGTGCACGACCAACACCCACACTAAATCATAAGTAACAAAATCCTAAGAAAAAGCAAAAAAAAAAAAATAAAAAAAAATAAAAATAAAAAATAAAAATAATAAAATAAAATATTATAAGTTGCATTTTCCTGAAGTAGTGAAGGGATCTGAGTGTCTATAATATAGGCATGTGTTTAATAACAATAGGTATGTTTTAATAATAATAGGTATCTATTTATTAACGATAATAATTAATATATATATATATATATATATATA
>JABUQX010082381.1:0-17548 GCA_015478945.1 Trachelipus rathkii | reverse complement strand
TTTAAATACTATATTATAAAATATATAATAATATATTATATATATATAATATATTAAATAATATTATATATATATATGATAATATATATATAATATAAATAATAACTATATAATATATATATATACAACGAGATGAGAAGAGGTAAAATCGCTATCACCATACACACCTAACTATTGTAATGAACTTAGAATAAATGCAGCACATACACACACACACACACACCCGTTACCACTTATACACACCCACACACAAGCCAACCCCTAGAACTTATACACACACCAACACATACACCCCAACCCATAGACACTTAACTCACATCTGCACCTACACAACACATGCAACACATACACCACCCTATATACACACCACACCCACTCCTACCGACCCTGCCATATACATAACACCCAAAACCCAGCTTCACACCTACACCCACGTCTACACACACTATGAACTTCATCACAACACACACACCCGCTAGGCTATTTAAACACACACACATTACGCTAGCTTTTATACACACATACACCTACCCATAGGCACTTACGCTCACACCTATATAATGTACAACAACCAACCTAACACATACAATCCACCCTTGACATATACAACCTAAGCTCACACCTACACCACACATCACACACAAACACACATAATATATATATAACTTATATAATTCATCTATATCTTGGTGTATGAGCAAAAGGGTTTGAGTTTTATCTGTCGCAGACTTCAGATTCCTTTTATACACCGCAAAAATGAGTCATAGTATCAAACGGCCTATCCTCTAGAAAGTTGCACTTTTAAAGCTCCATCTGCACTAACCCCTAGTTGATGAGTCGAATATGAGCCATGTAGTTACACTCTAAAACCAAGAAAAGCTGACAATAAGATTTAAAAATTAGAAATCTATTTAAGAATTTCCAATATAAAAGGGAAAAAAGAAGGAATGAGAAAGAAGAAAAAAAAGCAGAGTGTCGATATATAATCATTTTATTTTACTACAACTGTACGAAATTATATTAAAAACATACCCTTAAGCAGTAAATCAGAAATCAATAAGGTACCTAACACCTAACTTTACTGCTTTAACTTTTAGCTTTACTGCTTTAACTCATGTTGAGCTTTAACTCAAGTTTTACTTCTTAACTCACACATTTATAAAACCGATACAACCTTAACGCAGACAATATCAGTAAATCGATAGAGTAACCTAACACCTAAGGATTATGCTGCTTTTTACTCTTACTGCTCTTAACTAGTTTTACTGCTTAACTCATAGTTACTTGCTTAACTCACATATTTATTAACATACATACCTAAACATAAATCAGAAATCAATAGAGTCTTACATAACAACCAAGATTAGATCTTTGTTTTACTGTGTTCTCTTTAACTTCATGTTTACTGCGTTAACATATGTTACGCTTTAACTCATATATATTAACATTATCAGTTAAAAGAGTCATTAAGAATGCAATAGAGTTGACTAACACCAAGAGGATCAGTATGCTTCTTTTTACTAACGCCAAACTCATTACTGCTAACTATTACGCTAACCCGTATTTACTGCTTAACTCATTAGCTGGCAACTCAGACTGCTTTAACTCGAACTTGCCGACATATGTTTTACTTTATCTCATTATTTAAACATTATGGTTTTTATTTTTTTTATACTTTATTAGTATTATTTTTATTTATTTTTATTATTATTTTTAATTTTTATTTTATTATTATTATACTTGATGGTGGAAACATATTATATTTATATTATTAGAACACATAACAATAAAACCACACAACACACCACACACACACCACACACAACACACACTCAAATACACAAATCACTATCATATACACACATTCACTATGGAACACATACCATAGACACTTACACACTACCACACACCACACACACACACACACAACACACACACCACAGCATCAATTACTACACACGCAGATGTTACTTACCTCCACACATATTAACTTAACACTACACACAATACTACACCCACACCACTACACAAACGTATATTTATTATAAAACATTTTAATGTTATAAATATAAACACGAATTATATAAAAGCAAAATGATAAAATGACTTTAGAAGCATAAAACTCTTAGACTTCACTCATAATTTTTAGACGAAAATCTCTAAACTTTATACTTTTGTTTATCTCCCATGTGTAGTCTTCAATAATTGCACTATACTTTAGCGTGTCATACCTATTAACAACATATTTACGTACCTAAACAAAATCAGTAATCAAGGTCAGGCCCCTACATCCCTTACACCAACTATGCCACGTTTTGTCCAGACTTACTCGTACATCATCTTAGCCATGTAATAGATAAAAATAAACCAAAATAAGTTCTCCTCAAGGGTTTTTTATTTCTTCAATATAAATTTTATTTTAAATACAATATTCGCTTTCTACTTACTAAACCAACTTTACTAACATCTTTTGAAAGGTTTTTAAATAATTCGAAATCTTATTATAATTAAATTATCTATTAAATGACAATCCCATCACGAAAAACACAACGAACCCGCCACTCCTACAGATTACAAATACCTCTCTCTGGTAAAATGTGTTGAAAACTACTTTAGCTCTAAATTTAGATAATCCTTTGTGAGCCCGGCGATTAGGCCCTTAATCCAGGTCAAAACTTAATTTCAAACGGACCTTTTCTGTAAATGATGTTGCAATAACTACTACCCATAACTTAAAAGGCCTAAATTAGGATAAGCTTTTGACCATGCGATGAAAGCCTAATACCATAATTCCAAGTATAGAAAGATCATTCTATTATTATTTTTTATATTATAATATATTTCAAGCGAAACATGCTGGTTCGGTAATCCTTAAGAGTTAAAGAAGGAATGTTCCTTACTTTGGTATTGTCCGATCATCACTTACCTATAGACCTCGAGTGATTGTCGAGAATTAATTTAACCTCTTTGAAAATTAACTTTGTCTTTATAACTTGTATTTGGCAGGGTGTCTTTATTATCTTAGACCCAACTCATATTTAAAATCATAGTCATTACTGTAAGCGGGCACAATATCCTGAATTGTATTAAAAGGTTATTTTACAATGTATACTCAATTATAATAAATACACATTGAGGAATTAATTATATTCACCTTAGAATAGATAAAAATAATTTCACTAGTATTCTATACTAGAATCACTGACAGCAAAAACCAAGAGCCCCGCACGCACCCGGCGGAACCGACGCATGACCCGCCGGTTGTAATATTACACGCGTCGCGAAAAATGGACCTTTGAATATTCAAATGTAGGCATACATCCTAGAGGTTAATATCTTTTGGACACCGTCCCATTCAGTAAATAAGTTCTGTACTATATCCAAGATATACAAACCTTATAACATGTGTTCAAGCGCATTAGTTTATTAAAGTCCTGGTCCCTTCTATATCCAGTGTTATAACAAACCAAGGAGATATCCGAAGTTCGCCGAGTGCATAACAACATCTTTTAATAAAAAGAATCCCCTCACAGCTTTTCTTTATTGGAGGTATGCTATATGTTACCAAACGGAAATTCATAAAGAGAACTTTCGGTTTGTACAATGAGGGGAAGTTATTATTGCAGTATCACGGCATTGTTATTTAATTAATAAATAGTTAATTATGTAATAAGATTTTAGAATAAACAACTTGTCATAACTTATACATAGAAAGATTAAACCGTAAAACAGCTTGAAAAGGTAGTATGACGAACTTCTATACATTAAACTCGACGTCGATAATAGAACTTTTAAGCATATCGAAAACTTGTTAGATCTGAAAAATAAAATCTAAAATTCGGTTTAGTAGAACAAGTTATTCTCGCTTCTGATTTTTGAAAATACCTCAAGAATTAGCTTAGAAAAAAAACAAACGTTGTCTACCAAAACAAATTCTTTTCAAAACTGTATTTTTTTACACACACTTTACCACTCGACTGAATTTTTATTCCACGTCATTTTCTTACATCATTTTTTTTTCAAAAGATACTTCTCAAGCTTTCATATTTTCTTAACATATCATGTATATAGGTAGTTTCACCAATTTTTTTAATTTTATTATATAAGAAAAACCACTACACCTGTAAATTTCTTGAAAAATTCTAGACAAGAGACTTTAGTTTTGAAACTTAAATTGTTTATTTATCCCTAAAGCTAAAATATTAAATTTCATTAAAAACCAATAGCTTCACGCTGCCATGTTCCTCTTTGAGCTGCACTTATCTTATTACTTTTAGGAATGTAAAACAAGTTTATATGCTTAAATACACCTATATACGACGCATAGAAGGTAATTTATAGATTGTCAGACCCTCCCTCAAGCCTGTCTTTACGGTTTTAATCTTCTCATGTATAAGTTAGAAAAATTTGTTATTCTAAAATATTATTACACTAATTACTATATTAATAATAAAACACAATGCAGTGCAGCATAAAAACTTCCCCTCCTTGTACAAATCTTGAGTCACTTCTGGATATGAGATGAATGACTTCACTATCCCTCGGAAAATTACAACGATAATGAGTAAGTTCATACCGCTTCTTCAGATGTTGTATCACTTCGGCACTTCGAGAATATCTCCCTTGGTTTGTAATCAAACACTGAATACCAGGACTTAAATAAACTAAATGCGCTTAACACATTATAAGTTCGTAAATTAACCTGATACGTAACACAACTAATATTATACATACTGAAAGGGACGGTGTCCAAAAGATATCAAACTCTAGATGTTCCCTACCACCTTAAATACAACTCGCCATATTCGCGAACCGCGCTATAATATAACACCGGCGGTCATGCGCGTTCCGCACCGTTTCGTCGCTGCGGGCGGCCTCTGCGTTGCTTCACGGATCTACTATTTAATCTAGGAATTAATTATTATATATTCTTATGAAAAATTTTTAAATAATTATTTCTCAATTAAGATATTAAAATAGATATACACTTAAAAATAAAACACTTTAATACAAATCAGATAACTGGTGCACCGCTTAACAGCTAAAAGGACTTATGATTTAAAATGAGTTGGGGTCTAAAAAATAAAAGCACACCTGCTCAAATACAAGTTAAAGAACAAAGTAATTTTCAAAAGACGATAAAATAATTCCCGACAGTGGCTTACAGAATATAAGAGATAAGGATTACTCGGACCAAGTCACAAGTAAGAAAACATGTCCTTCTTACCGCTTAAGATCTTACCGAATACCAGCATGTTTCAGCTGAAATATATTTATAAAAATGTATATAATAAAACAATGATTCGCTCTTATACTGGAATTACCTGAAGGCTAAATCAGCAGGAACAAAAACTATCCAAATTAGGCCAAATTTGTCCATACTATATCTGCACCACCTTTACAGAAAAAGTCTGTTTGAAATATATTTACCTCAATTACCTAAATCGCTCCGGCCTACAAAAGAAAGGCATAATACCTAAATTAGGCCTAAAGTATAATTCAACACATTTACAGAGAGAGCAGTTCTATCTGAAGATGCGGTTGTGTTTTCTCGTGAATGTCAAGTACATAGATAAAATAATATAATAATAATAAGAATATTCAATTATTAAAAAAACTTTAAATATTTTTATTAACATCGGCGAAGTAATATAATGGTAAGTAATATTTTTTAAAATAAAAATCTTAAAAATTAATAAAATACATGAAATTACAGAGAAAC
Organism: Trachelipus rathkii; assembly: GCA_015478945.1. Taxonomy (NCBI): domain Eukaryota; kingdom Metazoa; phylum Arthropoda; class Malacostraca; order Isopoda; family Trachelipodidae; genus Trachelipus; species Trachelipus rathkii. Next base: position 11,826 of record JABUQX010082381.1, on the reverse strand, counting down.
TTATTTTGTATTTTATAACTATTACCTAGCTAAAATGATTGTAAAGCAGTATAGTCAATGAACCAAAACGTGGCATAGTTGGTAAGAGGGTGGCAGCTGACCTTACTATTTACTGATTATTCTTTAAGAGTACGTATAAAATATGTTTTAATAAAATTTCATAAATTTTAGATAAAAGTTACTGTGTCCTGATGTATAAATTTTATAAACAAAAAATAGAACAGTAATAATAAACAATTTAAATATAATGATTATTTATATAGAAGTTTCAAGAAACTTAAAATAATATATAATGATGATAATATAAATAACTAATAAAACATAAAATAGTTTTAAAAAATTTACTTATATGGGTAAGTGCAGTGGGGCGGGTGGTATAAATCTGGTGAGGTAAGTAGAATCGATGGAGTTAAGTAAATCTGCGTGGTAATAAATCTGTTGTGAATGATGTTGTGGGGTAATGTAAAGTATAGTGTCGAGTGTAAAAAGTTCATAGAATTGTGGCATATTCAAGAATGTGTATAAGTGAAAGTAGTGTGTGTGTCGGTTGTTTCATATATTGTTGTTTCTAAAATAATAATAACCCAATAAATTAAGTAAATAAACAGTAGTATAATAAAATAAAAATAAAAAATAATAAAAAAATAATAAAATAAAAAAAAAATAATAAATAAATAAAAAGATTAAAATCAAAAATAAAAAACTATTAAAAAAATATGGAGTTAAGCAGGAACATAGAGTAAAGCGTAAAACATACAGTTAACAGAAACATGAGTAAAGCAGAAAAATGAGCTTAAAGCCAAGTAAAACATACGAGTAAAGCGTTAAAACAGAGTAAGCAGTGAATAACATGAAAAGCATAAAGCGTAAAACAAAAGCAACTAATCCCTCATGTTTAGTCACACCTCTTTGATTACTGTACTCTTAAGTATGTAATGTAATAAATATATGAGTTTAGATCGTTTAAAAAATTTTAAGAGCAGTAAACATGATTAAAGCAGTAAAAACCAGTACAACAAAAGGCCTCTATTGATTGTGACTGTATGAACACCTCTATTGATATTTATTTCTTTCTATAATTAATAAATATATGAGTTAAAGCCATAAAACATATGAGTTAAAGCAGAAAATCAGAGTTTAGCATTAAAGCAGAAAACAAAAGCATACTAATGTGTATGTAGGTAACACCTCTATTATATCATTACTGCTTAAGGTAGGAAGTAATAAATATGGAGTTAACAGCAGTAAAACTATGAGTAAACGAGTAAAAACATGAGTTAAAGCAGTAAAAGCAGAAAGTTAAAGACTAATCCCTTAGGTGTAGGTAACACCTCTATTGATTGACCTCTTTAAGATGTATTTAATTTTTTAATAAAATTTCGTTACATGGTAGAAATAAAATGATACTTATATCAACCCACTCGGAATTTTTTTCATTCCTTTCCATCCTCATTCTTTTTCATATTATATGCATAATCTAAATAATTTCTAATTTTAATGTTATCAGCTTTCCGGTTAAGTAATACATCTCAGTACTCACTCATCAATTGAATAGTAATAATAGAGCTAATAATAATAATAATAATAATAATAATAATGATATAATAAAATTGAAACAACTGTAGAAAAAATACTTTTAAAGTATTAATTTCTTATAATAATATAATATCCACCCACCATCAGGTTAGAAAAGTTGCAATTTTGAAAGGCCCACAGTCATTATTAACTGAAGGAGCTAATGTGTGGGCGAACAGTGTTTCCAATATGAGAAGATTGAGTAGTCGGTTGGTATGCCGGATTATTTAAAATCTGTAGAAGTTGACTAAAGTACCATGGGTGGTAAGTACAGTACTCTCCTATGCTTGAAAATGCTGATTGGGTTAAGAGCATTTCAGTTCAGATCGAAATTCCTCTAATGTCCCTGACTCTGATTGCGAGCTGACGTACAGTACTACCAACTTAAGACCTCTTTGCCAAGGTCACAACAAAATTTATAGACTACAGAGCAATTGAGAATGGGAAACCAATCTTTTTGGTTAAAATTGTGTGGTGAGCTGCCTTTAGTGGTAGTTCTTTTTGGTTTTGTATCATATTTTTGGGTATATTTAATTATGTCATGTATGAGGGTGTAATGAAGGGGGAGAATAATTGGGTTGTAGTGAGTGATGGGTGTTCTGACAACTTCAGTAGTTAGTAGTTTCTTTTCAACAGGTCCTTATTATCTCCTTATTCCTTATTTCGCGACATCCATCACTCTTTCACTTTTGAATGAAATAAATGTGAATGATTGTAGATTATTGTCGATTAATTGTTTTGTTCATGAATATTTTTTTCTCTTCCGTAGGAATTATTTAAAATATTAACTAAAGCTTTTAGGGAAAGTGTACAGTCTTGTGGAATGGTAATGGTAATTTGGTTATTGGTATGGTGAAGAATAGTGGTTTTTCGTGGACGATTTCTTTTGTGGATTTGGAATCCATCTTTGGTAAGGGTGGGGTAGCTTATTGTTTTTCTGACTCGTTACGGAAATGGTTTTAGTGATGATTAGATCAATACTCTTCTATATGGTTATTATTAATATTTTTTATTATTTTTGTCTTCTATATTATGATTATTAGTATTATAAAGTAGTCCGATTTTTGGGTTTGTTTTTAGAGATTGCAGTTAATTGGTCTGGTCACTGAGTAGTCGTTTGGTTCTGGGTCACCGGTAATCTCTTGGGAAAGAAGTAGACGTACAGGTGTAAAGAAAAAAAAACTGGTCAATAACATTGCCCAGGTAGGAGTTCTTTTTGTTAATTGTATTTTTATTTTTATTTCTTTATCTACCTCTTTTTCCCAAAGACTGGGAGTAAGGTGCGCTAGCAAGCATCGGAAAAGAAAAGCAGTAGGTAAATAAATGACAAATGTCGAAAAGAAAAGCCCAGCCTTACCAGCCCCCTCTGCTAGCCATTAAAATTAGTGAACTCGTCCACAGACAAAAAAATCCACACCAAAGAGCTTCCTGGGACCCGCGGACGGGCCCTCACTAATGCGTAAATCGTCATGTAAGGGTTCATCCTTGGCCCAGGTGGGCCACACCATCCCCATACAAAACCACGCCATTCACTCACATTATGCAGAGCAACCTCTCTCATTCTCGCCTCTGCCAAACTCACATTTCTCCTCCTTCAGACATTCGTTACCGACTCATCGCACTGTTCTCTAATGCATCTCCCAGCGCGGTCGGTCCCAACACAGTCTCCGCACTACAACTCCGCTTAAACCAACCGACTATCATTCATATTTCCACATGACCAAAGCCTATCTCCAACATACTTCATTTATCTCTCATTACCTGTATTTCCTTCACACCTACACAACTCTCTAATAAGATCATTCTCATTTTATCTTCAAATTCTTAACTCACACCGGCATGACTCCCATAAAGATTGTCCATCGGGAACACCAATTGAACTTTAGATCTATAACTCTTATTCAGACATTAGTCTGCACTACACCATACATAACCATATTCTTTATATATTTAAATTATTTAATTATTTTTTTTGAATACTTCAATTATTTGACTCTGACTGACTAATGCTTAAAGAATTTGATTATTATTTGACTTGTTTTATAAGTATCTGTCTCTTAATCTATGTTTATAGATTATTTTATACTATTGTCGAGTACATTGTAGAAAGTTAGATTATCAATTGATTGTAAATTTAATATTATTATTATATAAATTACTTTCATATTAACGTTTTTAAAATGTATAGAAATATTATTTAACTTTATTTTAATAATTTTTTTTATTATTGTTGCATATTAGTATATTAGGATTTGTTTATTTTTGTCTTATTTCAGTTTTTTTGGGGTCTACATCTTTTCTGTGGCTGTATTCCAGTTGGTTTTCCATGTGGCTTGGATTTTTTGTAGAGACAGGATATTTTTTAATAGATGGAACCAAGTACCTCAGTCCTTGTCATATTCCATCAGGTATATAGAGACCCTGAGGTCAAAAATAGACTCAGGACCTGCCTCTCAAATAAAATCGTAAGTGGATTTTGGAAATTAAACGAAACGAGAAAATCAAATTTGAAAACAAAAACTTTACAAAACATTTAAAATAAAATAAAGAGGAAATTAGGAAGAAAATTCGAAAAGAGAAAGGGAAAAATACCAAATAAAGAACAAACTGGAAAATTTAAATTTGGAAAATTAAAACTACAAAGGCTAAATTGAAAATAAAACAAAATTTAATTGTAACAGATATTTTGAAAAAGTATAAAAAGTGAGTGGAAAATAAAGTTGTAAAACTAAAGTTGGAAATAAAGTGGTACCATAAAAAATGAACAACTTGAACATCAGTGGTACCATAAGACGTGCAACACTTAAATATAGTGTGGGTACCAAATAAACCAAACATTTTGTAGGTAAGATACAAATAAAACAATCGTACAAAGAAAACAATACTAATTATATGTACCAAAGTGTAACAATTTACATATTCAGTGACATTATTGAGATGTGAAAAACTTATTGGAAATAGAATATTTCAAAATTGACAATTGTTTCGTTAAATTGAATAATTCATTTTTATTTCATATTGAATTTATCGTTTATTAAATTTATATGTCTAAAATTTCATATGTTGTAGGTATAGGTTTGGTTTGTAGTATAGTATTGGTATACTGTAGATATTGGTGGTGGATGCCGCGCCACTTTGTATTCACGGGATTACTGGGTAGAGTAATAAAGTGGTAGTGGTATTTGATTTGTGTATACCTATTCGGGAATACCTTATAATAATTTTTTTTGTGTATAATTTTATGAGAAATACAATAGGTGTGCGTACGCTATATTTTGTGTGTAATAAATTTAAGGTGTATGTGGTGTTTGTCATTGTTATCCCCTCTAATTATCCTGGAAGACAGCCTCACGACAAATTGAATTCAAATCATTGTGGCTTCGATTTTTTTAGTAAGGAAAATCAGCTACAATTGGACAATCTTAAAGTCAAAGGAAACAACTATTCGGATGTCCAGTTGCAGAAAATGATGGGACTAGCTTTGAGATAGATCCTTCTTCAATTCAATTCTTCTTCAACAGAGCTTCCCTATAATTTCCCTATCATACGCCTGGTGCAAATCCATAAAACCTAAATACAATTTACTTTCTTCTTCTCTCATTTTCTCTAATCTTTGATTACTATGTGCACTAACTCTCTGCAGACAATATCCCACATCAACCATCGCGCCACACCACATGAGATTTTATTAAACTATTTTCTAGTCTAATTTTTCTAACTGACGTAGAATATTTTTACTAGTACAACACGTTTTTACAGACCATATGGGTGAGACCCAAGTAACTTTATCTTCATGTCCTCTATCACGACGCTTTCTTCCAAATAAGTAATGCCAGATATCGCTTTGCCAGTGGGCAAGTTCGCTAAGACTAGCTTCTCAGGCTTTCACTGGCAAATGTACGCTGCACGGGTGTAGCGCGTCAGTGTGTAACATTGGGGATTTATTAATCAATAACAGGTCTCTTCGTGAAGTAACTCATTAGTGTTTACTTGTAAATAATATTTTTTACAAAAATTAAAGTATTATACAAAAATGCAAGCCCCTTAAAATGAAATAAAAACGATATTAAACCGATAATAATTAATGCTATTAAAAAAAGATATTATTGTATATATAGATTTATATATGGAACACTATATTTATACACTACTGTATCTCAAGTAATAACTAGTAGGCCAATCTTGGAAAACTTAAAATGATCATTTCTAGAAATCAGACACACACTCACGATTATATAATATACTATATATAAATTCGATAATAAAAATATAACTAGGATACTCAAAAATAATTTTTTTAATAGTTGGTCAGATGAGCGGTGTTAAATTCTAATATATTTAAATTAATTTTACAGTTGTGTTATTTGACTGGAACAGTACTTATAGGATTAAGTGGAGGGGCCGCGAGTAGGGTGAAGCTTCTTATTTCAGATTCATACTTAGTCATATAGAGTGGTACTTGATTAATTATTATTAAAAATTTATTCTTAATTCTATAATTTCTATCGGGTCTGACATATGGGATCTATCATTATCGAGGCCATTGGATCCTCTTGTTCGTCTTTCTTTTTTGGGACGGTTCTTCTTTGACCTTGGACACTCATCTCACGGACGACATACTTTCCGGGAACTGAAACATTTTTCTCATCATAATCTATATATCTATGACAGTAGCATTCTTCTATAGCATCTAACACTCACCATGTTCGATGAGGATTGATTCTCAACTGTGTGTGTTAATTTCTTGGCCCTCAGACTACTTACCAGACACTCGCGTCAGATCGATCAGTGAGCTACTTGAACGATGATCGAGTAGCTTTCGGATGAGTGTAGACTGACCATATCAGATTATGGTGTCTCCACAGATAGACTCTATGCTTTGCGCAATATATAATGAGGATCTAATGTGCAGGCCTCGGAGAAATAAGGTCGTGATCCGCCGGGAGCAACGGGGCCTTCCTTATCTTCTCGCGAAATTGTATGAATCGTTATGGGTACATGGAATGTCAGAAGGAATAATGTTGAGGAAGAAGAGGAGAGAGTAGGTGATGGATGTATTATAGAAGGGGCAAATTTTGAATTTGCTCGCTGTGGACTGAAACCATAGATGAAAGGAAACGGTGAAAAATGAGTATGTAGGTGTGAAAATGTGTGGCGTGGCTGGTGTGGGAGAGAAATGAGAGAGGGAGAGAAGGAGTGGCAATTTTGATGGTGACCTGTGGTACATTAACAAAGCTATGGTAGACTTTGTGTGTGTATGAAATACTAATGTTTAAATTTAAGTTTGACAAGGTCAAGGTATGTGTCGCTATGTGAGTTGGTCCATCTGAGGGAAACGTGAAGAGAGTACGATTTTTGGATAATCTGAATGATGTTTCGGATCGCGGCGTGGGTAGAAGCTTCAGATTGATAGTGTTGGGGGCCCTGAATGGTTGGATAGGTGATCAAAAAGGGATGGTATAAAGGTGGTTTGGGGGTGAGTCGGAGGAGAATGAAATATAGGGTCTACTGGTGAAGGAGGCTACTTCTCTCGGCTTCCCAGCTGCGAGGGGTATGTGTGTAGGTAAACTTTCTTTAAAACACCAAGAAGTATCCATAATATAACAACAAGAGGTTGGTGTAGGTTGAGAATGTATCGCCCAGTGAAAAGTAGCCATTGATCTGTGTTGGTGAGGAAGGAGATGTTGAAGTATGTGTTCGGATCGTTGAAATAAATGAGGGGTTTAGAGAATGGGAAAATTATGGATCATTATGTTTGTTCTATGTAAAATTAAGTTAGTGGGGAGCTTGGATGGATAGGAAGGTTATATCGGAAGGAAGTAGGTAATAAGAGTGAGAAGTTAGGTGAAAGACAATAAGGAAAGGTATGTAAGAGCGCTCGCTATAAATCGGTTGAATGTGAACAAAGTGAAATACTGAACAAATCTGGGGACAAAGGAAGAAAGCGATTGTCGGTAATGCAAGGAAAGTATGTGGAATGTGCTAAAGTAGGAAGTAAGAATGTTAACAGTGAGTGGTGGAATTGAAGAGGTGATGAACAGCGGTTAAAAGTCAAAACAGAAGCGTGGTTGAAATGTAACTAAAGCAAATGATAAAGTCTCAAAGAAAGATTGCTGACTTATATAAGGAGAAAAAAAGAAAGTGCATACGTAGGATAAAAAAGAGTAAATGAACAGTTTGGAAGGAGGGTGAACGAAGACTTACAAGGGAGATAAAGAAGCTCTTCTGGAAGGAAATAGCGAAAGGTTAGAAATGAGAGTAAGGAGACTTTTTTAGAATAGATGAAAGGTATTGTGCTTTTGCTGATTGATGAGATTGATGTGAGGGGTGTGTGGAAAGACACCTTGGAAAATTTGGTTCACAATATTAACTGATGAAATGTGATAGTGAATGTGTGTGTGGTTTTGATGGTGCAAGAAGGAATAGGTATTTTGGGGATGAGGTCATTAGTAAGGAAGGAGTAATGGGTAGAGTGAAAAGTTGAAGAATGGTAAATCTGCAGGTATAGATGAAATTACTGGTGAAATGATCAAGAACGGAGGCGAGATGGTGATTGATTGGATTTGGAAGTTGTGTAATAAAGCGTTTTGGAGGGTATAGTTTCCAAGGGATTGGAGGAAGCGGTAATAGTACCCTTATATAAGGTAAGGGAGAAAAGGGGAACTGTAGAAATTATAGGGGAATAAGTTTATTGAGTGTTGTAGGGAAGGTATATGCTGGTATTTTGGTCGAAAGAGTACGTCGAGTGACTGAAGGACTGATTGGTGAAGAACAAGGTGCGTTTAGGAGTGGTAGAGGATGTGTGGATCAAATCTTCTTGAAACACCATGATCTGAAAAAATGAGAGAGAAGAAGAATAATTGTATTTAGGGTTTTATGGATTTGCAACAGGCGTATGATAGAGTTAAATAGGGAAAGCTTTATGGCAGGTGTTAAGTGATATATGGTGGTTGGTGGTAGGCTTTTGAATGGAATCAAAAGTATGTATGACGATAGTGAAGCGTGTGTAAGAAGAAATCGTGTCAATGGTGACTGGTATAGGATTAATAGCGGAGTGAGACAGGGTTGTGTTATGTCTCCTTGGTTATTCAATTTGTATATGGATGGGGTTATGAAAGAATTCGAGGTGGGGATGGCAGGAAATGGTGTTAAATGATGGAGAATGGAGATGAGTGAGGGTGCCCTACCTATTAATAATGCAAATGAATTTGGTTCTGTGTGGCGAATCTGCAGAGAGTTTGAGAGGATTGGTAGAGAGATTGGCAGGGTGTGTAAAAGGAGGGTTTGAAAGTAAAGTAGATAGATAAGGTTATGGTTGTGAGTGAGACAAGTCCTCAGTGTGAAGTTAATGTTAGATGGTGAACAGCTAGAAAAGTGTCTGAGTTTAAATATTTAAGGGTATGTTGTTGGATGAGAAGGGAACGGTGATGCAGAGTGTAGTAGGAAGTTTGTGATGGAGGAAGGAAAGGTTGCTGGTGCAATTAAATGTTGTGAATGTGGGACTACAGTCTTGAGTGCGCTAATGTCTTACATGAGGGATGTGTTGTTACCTGTGTTAATTGTATAGTAGTGAGACTATGTCTGGAATAAGAAGTATAATCTATAAGTTCAATGTGTTCCAGATGGACAATCGTAGGGGCATGCTAGGTGTGAGAAGAATGATTTAATGAAGGAATGCCAGCTATTAGAGAGATGTTGCTGGCGTGAAGAAAGGGGTAAATGAGAGATAAATGAAAGTATGTTGAGGTGGTTTGGTCAGTGTGGAAAAGGATGAATGATAGTCGGTTGGTAAAGCGGTATGTAAGGCGAGTGTGTTTGCGAACCGACCGCTGGGAAGACCAAAGAGAAAGTGATTGGTCGTGAACGAATTCTGAAGGAGAGAAATGTGAGTTTGGCAGAGACGAAGAAATTGAATGGCAGAGAGGTTTCGTATGGGGAATGGTTGTGGCTCCACTGGGGCCAGGGGATGAACCTTACATTGAGATTTACCATAGTGAGGGTCCGTCGCGGGTCCATGAAGCTCTAGAGTGGATTTTCGTGTCTGCGAGCTCTCACTAATTAATTGGTACAGAGGGGGCTGGTAAGGCTGGGCTTTCCTTCGACTTTTGTCATATTCTTCTATGCTTTTCTTTTCCGATGCATGACACGCACCTTAACCCCCCCCAGTCTTGGGGGCAAAAAGGAAGATAAAGAAAATATATATATATATATATATATATATTATATATAATATATATACATATATATATATATTTATAATATATTATAATATAATATAATATATATATATTAATATTATATTAGTGTATATATATATATAGTATTTATATATATAATATATATATATATATATATATATAATTATATATTATATATATATATATATATTATAATATATATATTACATATATATTATATTCATAATAGTACTATATTATCAGTAATATATATTATTAATATTTATATATATAGATCCTATATATATATATATATATATATATTTATATATATATATATATATATATATAATAAATATATATAATGAAATATATGTATAATATATAAATTATAGTATATGTATATATTATACTATATATATACTATATATATATATATATTATTATATATATATATATATATATATATATATATATATATATATATATACTATATATATTATACTATATTATAACACCCCTCTTCAGCATCTTACAGACGTCCCTACTACTCTAATCCCTATGTGTGGGGGAGAAAGAATTACCCACATCGTATGTCCTGCGTGTCGTAGATAAGGGACTAAGGGACGGTGGTAGTTGGGTTGACTGCCCACTAACCATTATCTCTTGCTAGAATGGTAATGCACCTCGAAGAAGGTCGTATCGCCGTAAACAGTTCAATATTCTTTTCGGCAATAATGTATGAATCGATGGGTACAATGGAATGTCAAGGAATAAATGTTGAGGAATGAGGAGAGAGGTATGAATGTTATTAGCAAGGGCAGATTTGATTTGCTCGCTGTGACTGAACAAAGATGAAAGGAAACGGTGAAAATTAGTGTGGTGTGAAAACGTGTGTGTGTGTGTGTGGAAAGGAATGAGAGGGGAGAGAGGAGTTGCATTTTGATGAGTGACATTGTTGTACAGACTATGGTAGACTTCGAGTGTGTGAGTGCTACAGGTCGATCGGATATTTTTAAGTTTAAAGGTCAGCGTATGTATTGTTGTGACGTAGAGTCCATCTGAGGGAATGTTTGAGAGAGTATGATTTTTTGGGATAATCTGAATGATGTTTGGATGGGGTTGAGTAGGAGTTTTCAGATTGATAGTGTTGGGGGACCTGATAGTTTTATAGGTGATCAAAAAAAGGGATGGTATAGACAGATGGTTTTGGGGTGTCGGGAGAAATGAGAATGGTAAAGAAAGGTGATTGATTTCTGTGAGGAGAGAGGTATGGTTGTAAGTAATACTTTCTCAAACACAAGAGTATCCATAAGTATACAAGAGATTGGTGTGGTAGAAATGATGGTCATCGAAGTGAAAGTATTGATTTTTGTGTTGGTGAAGAAGGAGATGTGCAGTATGTGTTGGATGTTAAATCGTGAGGGGTTTTAGGAATGGGATTATCGGATCATTATGTTGTTCTACTGTAAATTAAGTTAGTGGGGCTTGACTGGAGAGGCAAAGTGAATATTGAAAGGAAAGTGGGTACAAATTAAGAGTGAGAAATGTTAAGTGAAAAGGTAATAAGGACAAGTATTTAAGAGAGCACTTGCAAATGAATCATTTGAATGTAAACAAGTTGAAACTGAACAAATCTGTGAGAAATGAAGGAAGCAATTGTTAGCGGTGCAAGAGAAGTTATGTGGATGTGCTAAAGTAGGAAGTAAGAATGTTAACAGTGAGTGGTGGAATGACGAGGTGATGCAAGCGGTTAAAAAGTAAAAAAGAAGGCGTGGTTGAATGTACTAAATGCCAATTATGAGTTTTCAAAAAGGAAGATGTTTGGCTTATATAAGAGGAAAAAAGAAATACTAAAAGGATACGTAACAAGAGGTATGAACAGTTTGGAAGGAAGGTGAATGGGGGACTAACAAGGCAACAGGAAGCTCTTCTGGAAGGAAGCGCGAGGGTAAGAATGAGAATAAGGGCGAACCTGCTTTAGAATATGAATAGGGATGGTGTTTTTGTAACCAATGAAATGGATGTGAGTGGAGAGTGGATGGAAAGAACACTTCGAAATCTGTATAATATT
>JABUQX010082380.1:2500-27500 GCA_015478945.1 Trachelipus rathkii | reverse complement strand
CGTTGCAGTCGGCATACTAAATATTTATATACATATAAAAATCATTAGGATTAAGCTAAGGAACTGGGCCCATCTCTTTGGGAGCTTGACAGTAACTGGGCACTATTATAGCGTATGGGATTAATACGGCATAACAATGTCTGAAGTCACGCTGGGGATAAAGATAGGTAGATTTAAAACTTCTTTATAGTAACCTAATACTGACCATGAGTCTATAGAGTACTAGGTGAATCCATAGAGTCATGTGATTAGGTTTAAGTTTAGTTATTTTACTATTTGGTACTTCGTACGATGAGGGTGATTAATATTGTGACTAGAAATAACATTCCTTAGCTAAATAAATTTTACTTCACTTAATTACATTATCGGATAAATTGGTATGAAGGATACAGCGATGAAATATATTAATTAATAATATTAGTAAGTTCTTAATAATAGTCCATATTCTAATTATGATATAAGGATAACTAATTGGTAGTCAAATATTTTAATAATGCTATCTATCTATATTATTATATACAGAATATGGTTCACGAGCTTCACATATATATCAAAGGTAGATAGAACGGTGAAATAAACTACGTCTCCAATTGATAGAATATGACTAGAGCAATATAAATACTATATATAGTGATAAATATATATATTATATATTATATAAATATATTAATAGATATATATAATATAAATATATATATTATAATATATTTATATATATATATATATATAATATTATATAAATTATATAAATAATATATATATTTATATAATATATATATTATATATATATATATATATATTAATATTATAATGATAATATATTTAAATCGTATTATATATATATAATTTATAATTATTATATTATATATTAATATAATATATATAATAATATTTATAGAGATTAATAATAATATATATTTAATATATATATATAAATTATATTAATAATATATAATATAAATTATATATAAATATATATTATATAATATATATTATATATATTAATATATATATTATATTATTATCTTATTAATATTATATATATATTAATATATACCTACTAAATTATATATTATATATATTGGAAAGTAGGCAGGTGTATTTGTAAATAGATGTAGCTAAAAGGGTAAGGTGATTGGCTAGTATGGTGAGAGTCCGCTGTGTCGTATAAGTACATATAGTTAGATAAGTGAGATAGGTGGGAACAAAGTATCTGAATGATTAAAATTATTTAAGCTAAAATATTGGTCATATAAGAAAAGAGATCGTAATGTCACGCAAAGTGATATAAGTAAATATTAGGAAAAGTTATACGTAGATATAATAGTTTAGGTAAGGTGGTATATAGTGTATGCAAATATTAAATCCTTGTAGAAATAATATAACTGAATTAAATGATACTTGAATATATTACCTAGAGTCTGAATGTAGAGGTATGTATGTTACCGGTTTACTGTATAATTATAGTTGAAGCAATGTTAAATGGATAGGGCGAATAAGAAGTATAGTATCTGGACGGTACATATCCTAGTTTAGCATGAATCAATATTATTAGGGGCGTGGTTAGGTGTGCAGTAAGATTATTTGAATAATAGATGTAGTGAATGAGCTATGAGAAAGTTGTAGGGATATTTGAGATAGCTTAAATGATGAGAATAAACGGCTATTAAGTATGAGTATTGGTCACTATAGTAGATATATAATTGGTAACAGGAGTCGGGTTGATTAAATGACGTGAATGTTAGTGTAGTGAGTATGTATCTGTTAATCGACGACTGGGTAAGACCAAATAGTAAAAAGTGAGTAGAATGTTATGAGCTAGTAAAGGAATGTTTGAAGGAAAAGAATATGTTTTTTTTTAGAGCCAGAAGAAGAAGGTTATAAAATATATATTAATAGGAGAGTAATGTCTTATTATATCAGTGAAATTTAGTGGGGTTTTAGTGTGAGGAAGTGAGCAGGTTTTAGTAGGCTCACTGTGGTATCCCAGGAGTAACTGATATCTTATCAACATTGACGACATTTATTATACCACAGTGATGAGTCTCATTTTACGCAGCCTTAGTAATGAATATAGTAGGTGTTGGTATTTTTTTTCGTTGAATGCGTAACCTAGCTCTCACTTAAGTGTAGTATGGAGGGTAGTAATGGCACAAGGTATGCTCTTTCTATCTATAGACTGTAGGTGATGCTCTTCTCATTAACTTAGTTTAGTATATTCTTCTGCATGCTACCCTACTCACTATCACCCGTTAGATTATTAGTGGGAAGCTCAAATGAGGTAGAATAAAGATGAAGCAAGAAAATGATAATTTTATATGAAAAATTATACCTTAATATATATATATATATATAATATATAATTAATATTAAATACTATATATAATATATATATAGTATTATATATATATTATATATATATATATACAGTAATCTATATATATATGTATATAATTATATTATATATATTAATTATATAGTATATATATAATGTATATATTATATATATTATATTATATTATAATATATATATATAATATATATATATATATATCATTTATATATATATATATATATTATTAATTATGTTCTTTTTTTTGTGTGTTGTGTGTATGTGTGTAATATATCACATACGAGCTCTTCTTGACTGCATATCCAGGATTACCGTTTAGTACCAAAAGTAGTTATAGATCTATGACTCTTCGATCGTTCCTTTAAACTGCCACCTATGCAACTCCTTAGTTATCGTATTGAGAGAATTCGAATATAATTAATTTGATAATAGGTATTATAGAACTTAAATCTACGCTTTATGTTAAGCTGTTTCCTTCTACCATCATACCGTGCTTTTAATGAAACTGTCATGATCGCAGTCATTGTAACTCATACCCCTACGAAGGTTATGTGAATTTTTGTAAAATCTTAAATTTACCTTATCAATGTTATTTAATAATGAATTATATGTTAAAGTTACTATAATATTTATATTATTATTATCTATTATAGTATTTAAATTTAATACTAATCAACATTTATCAGAATGTCGTTCCTTCTACCGGGTGAATTTCCCTGACTCAAACCGGAGAAAGAATCGAAATTTCAGCCAAACATATCAGTGCTGGGAAGACGTGTTAAAGGGCCTCTCCCTAACACGATCTTTATATTTTATATTAAAATTTATATCCTAATAAGGTAATTGTTACCATAATTAAAGTCCCCATAAAAGTGATCTTTTGTAAAATTTCTTATTAAATAAATAAATTGATCCGGAGTAATATAAATAAAATGTAAATAAAGGATAATTCTTTAATTATTTACCTTTCATTTCATAACTTTAACCTTCGAAAAAAACCTGTTTGGAAAGGACAACTTCAATTCTTTTGATTCTCTAACTATTTGCTTAATAATTAGTGTAATGTTGAACAAATGTTATTTGCTTCCTAACATATCCTTATTTGCTGCTTAACAAGACCTTTCCTATCCATAATTATAATTATATTCAGAGCTATGTCCTCTATTAATATAAAAGAAATATGACTTTTTATTCTGTATATTAAAGAAATACATCTACGCATCGCACCCACATTATTTGTCAATATTATATATATGTACAGCTACACCTCTCAACACACCGTCAAATAAAGCATGTGTCTAATAGTCTGGAGCATATATACAATATATGAGCAAGGACAGTGGTCTCGTTACTAATAAAATAGTGAAAAACTCGACCACTTCAGTAACCCTAGTACAGGTGCATTCAGTTTAGCTGACTTCTATTTATTGTGAAATGTGATTATAGGTATAATCTAATTTAGTAATCGTGAGTGCTCGTTGATCCAATATAATACAGCGTACACTCAATAAAATTTTTTTATACAAATAAATCTTATCCATTGTACAAATCTATATATGCGTATCTCCATTCATTAAAGAGTAATTTTTCCATCAATCCTGCGTATATATATCATATAGCCCCTTAATTAACTTTATTATATTATAAAAAAAATCAGCAGGCAGCTCCATGACTGCATACTACAAAGATCTGTAATTTGTTACTTATAGAGCTAAATCTCATACGTAAATTTCTAATTTTTATATCTTGCAAATATTCCATAAGAAGGGTGTCACTAGATGGGTGCAAAAATTGCTTATAAAAGTATCTCGAACGCCGAAAGAGGCAGCCTGCATGCATTTCTACGTTGAGTCTTCTATGAGTGTTGTGTCCCAAATATTCATACAACCTTGAAGATACGGTGTTTGCAAACAAGTTTACCTCAAAAGGGAGGGAAGTAAACTTCGGAAGGATACTGATGATACACTATCAGTCTAGATCTCAGTCTCATCCCCCAGGCTTACGGACTGGTTACTTGCCTCATATCTAGTCACAAAGAGTACTACGCTAATAGCTCGTATTGAAATATCAGGCTTTCAACAAGCGGATATTTTCCTCCTTCCACCTCATTTGTTTAATCACTCTATACAATTGGTCACAGGTTTAAGATACAAAACTTAATTTTATAATAAATATTAAGGTGTTAGCTGAGTTTTTATTTTATAAATTGATTCTTTATTTAAAGAATGAATATTAATATAGGTAATCATTGGATATCTTCACCCAGTATATCTACTTTATATATTAATGCTCATATAATAGATAACTTTTTTGAGGGATATGAAATTGCTTGTATCGGTCATTTTGCTTGTTAAGTGTTATCACGAGATGCCTGTCAATAGAGGAGTTAAAAATAGGCAAGTTCACCTATTAAGACCTCAAAAAAGATACTTACAAAAAGTCAGATATGATAATACATCTTAATTAAAATTGGAGAGGCTTAGAGAATGTTGGTGTTAATCCCATTCTGTATTATCTCACATCTCTCCACCCTCAAAAAGCTGTTGCTATGGTGATACAAGTAGGAGTATGATATTAAAATTTTTATTATAAGCTAAGGCGATTAAGGTGCTGCCTTGTTATAAAATATTTTTTAATTTATATAGAAGATAATAAATAACTATGCAAGTATGCTTGTAAAGCTAAATGCTTTTAAGATTAAAACGGTGACAAATAATTTTTATTTTTTATTTTTTTTTGTTGTGTGATAAATGTTTGGCTTGCTTTTTTGTATGCTGTATTAAGATCATATAGAATATATTCTTTGAGTGTTAGAACATTTTGTACTATATTTTACTTAAACTCAGTGTTAGATAAAAGTATATATTTAATAGATGAGAACTGATGGAGTGTACTTTTTGATGTCCACGATTTTGATACAGGTGAAATAATTGAATGTCACTAATAGTAGGATGGGTGGGAATTTCTTGTACTAATAAATGCGTTGGGTTTTATTTGTTAATTTTAATAATTAGATCATGAGGGTTCGTTCGACTAAAAATGTAAATAAATATAAAAAAATAATGTTATATGCGATAACTGTTTATTTTTATTTATTTCTTCGATATAGGGCTGGATATATCCCTTTGATTTCATTAATATATAAACCAAAAATCTATGTGTCCAATGTAACTTTTGAACACAATTGCTATCGAGAAGTCTTCTAAAAATTAATCTCTCGAAGCAAGTTACAAAAAGTGTCAATTGAGAGGCACTACTCCCTTAACATAGTAATTATACCCCGATTTTAACTTACGAACATTTAAATCGTGTCTAAGAAATTTAAACTCACGCAATCATCCTCTCATCGGTTAGATGATTTCCCACCTAGAGTACTAATGCCACAGGAGGAAAAGCTAATCTTCCCCATCCACACCCCGGACGCCACCCGATTTTATAACAAGACGCTCTGGTAACGAATTGGACTCATGGTTAATTTACTGGCAGTAAAGACCTTTATTAATATACCAACTTTATATATTTCATCTTATATTAGTTTGCGGTGAAGTGTTCCACGTACCATCCATGTATGATAATAGGCATGCCTATTCTTAGAATTTTTTAAGAATTTTCAATTTACACCTAAAAATCATTTTATTATATTTGCTATATACTTGGAGTTATTACATGAATAATTAAAATAGTCTATCTTTGTCATAACTTAATTTCTTTCGATTAAATTAATTAATTAACTCATAGTATATATATTTTTCTTACAAGGTAATCTGATACGATAAAATAAGTTTGGATTTTACATTATTATCAACTTTCATAAGGGCTTCGATATAGAGAGTTATCTTGGTGCCATACTAGTTACCCTTCTTATGCACAATATATAGTATGACGAGAGTGTAATCATAGTTCTGTTCCTGATAAATATAACAAGATAATTATAATAATTAAATCAATATACATATATGAATTAAAATATTAATGTTAAATCATATATATATATATAGGAAAGATTAGTTTTGCATAATATAACTGGCGACCATGATACTGAAGTCTTTATAAGATACAGTAAATGAGATGGTTTCTATTGTATGTAACGAAAAACCGTGGTGACAGACTGTATATAAGCACGTGCATAATAATGAATCTTAGAATATATAGGATATTAAATCAGATTATTTCTAAATTACTATTCAATATAATTAGATATATATGTTAATAATTAATATAATATAAATATATTAAATATATATAATAAAAAATGAATCACTCACTAAATAATGATAAATAGTTCAATAGAACTCTCAATAAATAATTATAAAATGAAGAAAATAATTCTCACAATAATATAAAAAGCATATAGGAGATTAACACTAGGATATGATAGATAGTAAAAAATCCTATATTAAGGGTCAGTTAAATAATAATATAATGAATAATAATCGATAGGTTAAAATGTTATATGATCAAGATATAGAGGTTTATTCATAATAATACTAAAATATAAATATTAATACTAAAAATAAAATATCATCTTCAAAAATAATATGGAGGTACTAATATGTAATAATAGGTAATAATATATAATTATTATAAAATAATAATAATGAATATATAAAATAGAGTGAGTGAGGGCGATAGATCGAAGAATGATAAAATGACATAATAAATAAATAATATGATATATATATTAATATATATATAGCCATACATAAAATAATAAATAGTCATGTCAATCACCTCACAGTGAATAAATAAAATAGATCAGCAAAGACCTCTAGATTATGTATCTTCTCTAGCTTAGCGGATTTTAATATAATCCTAATCTATCTCTCTCTCTTCCAGCGCCACAATAGGTAATTAATCTATGTATATAATAATCTCAAATTGCCAAGTTTATCCCGTAATATAAACTTAATATATTTCAATTTTTATTTTCTATTCTGCATTATTATTATCTTATTAATTAATACCTGACTTTCATTGAAGGGCTGCTCATAAAGTTGATCATTCTGTGTTATTGATATTATCTCATTAACTACTATAATTATGTAAGTTGATCCAATATATTATTAAATTATTAATTTATGTATAAAAAGTCAAATATAAATAACAATTTTTGAAATTAATTTCTTATCCTACCTGATTATTAAATCTATTACTCTCAACATTCAATTTATATATAATATTAATCTCCCCATAGGTATAAGTCTACCAGCGAAAGGCTCGCTCTTGGCTCCCAATCTATACGTTTAGCCAAAATTATTCCTTCAAAAGCTATTTTATCTTCAAAGATTTATATCATATAACTTAATTGTATATTTTACTAATATACTAATTGTTTAATAATTCTATAATTAGCTATTTTACTTAATTATAAATAATAAGCATTAACAATAAATACTAATTATAACCCTGACAATTGCGAGTTACTATGACAAGGATGGCCTTAAAAAACTCCACCCTCCTATACCATGAATTCATTTTATACATGTGTTATCATATTTGAAAGATTTATGGGGGCATTGTCATTCATAATAAGCATGTGTTATCTATAATTCAATTAGATTACTATCATTCTGATAATTTAATTTATTGAATTTTGACATTCTATTTGATAGTAACTTCAGATTCAATTAACTGTGGCCACGGTATCTCCTCCCAGTATCATCTGCTCTTCAACCTCATCCATAAAATCAATACTTATCAAAAAGAATCAACGTACGGTTGACGACTATACTTGTTCATGAGCGGTTTTTCTTAACGATGTTCATCCTGTGCCCATAAATTTACCTGCAAGCATTCAAACTCCTAAGCTCAAAAACTCGGAAAAAAACAATTAATGAGTCCTAATATTTTATCCCTCTCCTTAAGACCTTATGCTCCTCCTAAATTCATTTGCATATTCTTCTTCTCTATCAACATATTTATATATATTTTGAGCCATCACATAATTATTTGACTACTTATTTAGAAACTCATTAATGCTCACAGACATTTAAATCTAC
Organism: Trachelipus rathkii; assembly: GCA_015478945.1. NCBI lineage: Eukaryota > Metazoa > Arthropoda > Malacostraca > Isopoda > Trachelipodidae > Trachelipus > Trachelipus rathkii. Next base: position 19,148 of record JABUQX010082380.1, on the reverse strand, counting down.
AAATACAAACACTCTATCCTGGATTTTAATATATCGGCGCGTATGGAGAGTCTACTCCTAGCACATCTTCAGAATCCTCAGTAACACTCACACCCATTCATGTTCAAACAAAATTGATTGCACACTCGCTATACGTCACCTTACGTTAGAGAATGTCACTCGGGAACACAGTAACCCAACTATCTACTTTTCACGCGAGCACAACACAACAGATCTGAGGTACATCATCCTGATCTCATGGATTACTATATACAACGATATTTACTGAACTACCTCTATATCCTGACTCTACAAGTCACATACCACTTCTCCTCAAAGATGTATTTATACCAATATAACCTCATGATAATATAACTCGTGATGGATAATACACCCATCACTCTCAGCACTCTCACCTAATAGAACACAAGTATCTTGGTAATTACAACACTCCCTCACCAATGAAGATATACTGGACTGCTCCGGTGGATGGTCCTGAGATTGTACTAGTATAGTGTTTGTATATATTAGTGTATGCCTCCCCTTGGAGCTCTCCCTTCAATAATTATAGGAACTGTACCCAAGTTTAGGACTAGTTTCTTGGATGTGGTTCTAAGTTTTGTTAATTCCATTTCACATAAATAGCAAAAGTCTCCTCTCTTGCGCAACAAGATCCACCTTTGGTGCGCTATTGTGTTTTATTTCTTAATGTTCACATAGATTCATACTAATATTAGCACGGAGTGGTCCTCCGATCGATACTGTGTTCTCCCTGTCACTGAGGTGTCTGATGAGGTGTCGGAAAGCACAAATATTTTTATAAAATAGTATTAGTATTTATCGTATAGCAACTTCATTAATAAATAAGTAAAATAATGTAAGCTTAGTTAAACTGAGTGAGTTAAGATAAGATAGAGCGAATTAAGACAACATGATTTAACAGGCTAGATGTTTGTAAAATAACATGCTTTGAGAACGAGAAGTGGATGGAGTTTCTTGATAGTATCTATCGAAGAAAATTCGTTGTAATAATAATTCCTAGCTCTGAAAATAACGATACTAGGATGATTGCCCGCCAGGATAATCCTTTTTATCACTAAAAAGTTGTAAATTTGGTAAAATAGATTCTTTAGGAATGTCTTTCGTCTTGAAGGGCGAGAAAGGTGTATCTTTCGTGGGAGTGTGCCTTGTATAGGGGATATTTCTGGAGGGTGGGAGTTTATGAGCATTTTGTTTGGTATTTTAATCTGATCTCATGACGCATAAGCATCAATTTAAACCTGGAATATTACAGCGATCGTATTAACGTAATAAATCCATGATCTAGTGAAAATAATATAGTTTATTACCACGCGACCCAAACGCTAACGTCACAGAGGAAAGTGAATATCTACTAAATGGTTGTGATTGAACATGTAGAAGAAGTGGCTCTACATTTGGGTATTTGACGGGTGGGGTAACTAAAGGAGTTCTGAAAATAAAATTCGAGACCCTGGCTACAGCGGTACGGCAGAGAGAAGCCGCAGCAGATGTCGGTACCAGTATGGGATCCAAGAGTGTACTCAACGAACCCGTATCATATAAAAATGTAAAAGATATAGTTATCCCTCTGCGTTGAATGTTATCTATGTAAAAGTAGTTTATGACATTGGGTGAGAGTGAGGGGAGCTCGTAAGAGTCCTGGGTGAGAAGACTTGAAGTTTACCAACTTTACTAGCAATATCAATCCAAGTAGAAAATGATAGCTCAGATCTTATTTCTAAAAGACTTATATAATGCACATTCAAAACGTGTTTTCTTTGGCTAGGGTTGTTTTTTAGGCATCCTGTAATTGTACGCAATTATGCCGTTGTTTTGATCTAGGATTAATGTAGTCTTTTCTATTAGTTATGGGAAAGTAATACGAGAGGATAACACTGTATGATCCCATAGTTAATTGTTAATCCTGAGAATTGCTTTGAATTGATTAGTTTGACCTCGACAAATAGTGTTGCAGTGATATTTCTCAATTACTGATCATTTTACAGTAACCAGGAGGCATGTTGGGGATAAAATACCAAGCTTTCCCTCCTCGAACTGTGGTGTTCAAATCCAATTTGACAGGCGAGAGGGTGAGGAGGACGATTTAATCTTTTTACTTGCTTATACTGCTGATGACAGGTGTTTGTCTTCGCATGTTTGAGTCTCATATATGGTTAAACGGTTAAGTGGGTGTCAAACGTTTATTTGGCCTCTTGTGAGTATTTCTTTAGGTTGTTTGTTTATACGGAAATGGAGTGTTTTAAGGTTATTGATGGATGGAAGGGGCGTATGCATTGTGGTATCTGTTTCGTGCTTGCTTGCCGTTGAAAGCTATCAGATTCCGGTATACAATAGCCTTGCTTGATTTCTCGCGCATTGAGGCCCCGTTATTTCTGCTGCTTGCGAGATAAAAAATTTTTATCACTCCTGGCCAGCCGCAACCCTGCTCGAAAAAACACCAACACAAAATGGATTTTTTAGAGAGTCTTTGAATTATTTCGTGGTACCTATCTCGAGGGGTTACCCCAATGGCGCAAATCATTAGTAGATCATACATGAAATATTAATAGGGCGATATTAAAAGAAAAAACACTATATAAGGGTATGCATCGGTCACTACTTTCGTCTAAATTGTCTTGTAACCATGCAATAACTTCTGGATAGACTTTTGTTTATCTTGTCATTTTCCTTATAATCTGCATCCCGTAGTTTTCATAAGCAAGAATTAGAAAATGTAAAATCATATCTCGTTAATTCTACAATGAAAATGTTAAATCTACCATTAAAATACATTGTCTAGATTTATACATATAATTACAGCATTTGAAATTTTATTTTTTTTAAATTTTAAAATTAATTATTATTATTATTATTTCAGAACATTCGACTAGCAAAAGGCTACTTTGGCACCCTAGGAACTTAGAAGAGATATGGTATATTGATGTTGCTGGTTTCATTTACGCTAATATTATATAGAATAATAAATAAATCTAGGGCCAGAGGAAAAGCAGTTATCGATGAAGCTATTTAAATATTCATAGGAAGAAAGTGAATAAATCGTCGAATTGAATATACGTTTTGTAAAAAGAAACAATAAAAAAAGAGGAAATATAAAAAAATGGAAAAAAATTACAATATAGAGGAAAGGACAAAACAAAGTGATATATTAGCAAATTCCCATAATCCATATGGTCGATCCTAACACCCCTTTGTAGTTTTATATACACTGCATCTATCCTACTTCGTGGGTGTGTGGGTGGTTCTTAATTAAATTAACTTACAGTGGGTGTACCATTTGACACTTGTACCTCACATATCAGTTGACATTAGTTGGACCACAAGATTTTTAATAAACTAGGATAACATTATATATATATATAATATATATTACTATATATATTGAACAGACGTGTATTATATATTATCTTATGGAAAATTACTTTACTATGTCACTATATATAATTTGCTAATATAATATATATAATATAAAATTAGTATCTTTATATATATATAGTATATAAATATTAATATAAGAATGGTTAAATATCTATATATATATAAATATACTCTATATTTTCTATACCGAACCGGCTAGGTAGGTTGGATAGGGTTATATATCATATATTATATATATACTTATATAATTTTAGGTATAGATTATATATATATATGGTAATGTATATATGGATATATACATATGAAATATTATATATATTGCCCTATTTATATTATATATTATATAATATATATATAATATATAGTATTTTTGTAAAAAGCCAGAAGCCCACTTTCATTGGTTTTTTGGATTCAACCAATCCTTTTTTGCACATTCCTGATATATTATATATATCTATATTAAGTTACTGGACGCGCCTCCTGCTATATATAATACTATATACATCGTCATATATATATATATATATGATATTCATTTCATTATTTCATATATTCTATATACATATATATTAATTATACTTAAATATCTCCCTATAATAATTCTATTGTTAACTTCAACAAAAACATTAATCTCTTTTATTATAGTATATTTTTAAAAGCCATCTTCTATAGAATTTCAAGCTGAATAGACGGTATATCGGTTGCTTGCTATACTATAATGGTGACTATAAGTCGCCGTCTGGCTCCAAGCAGGTAGTGTATATAAGTAATACATACTATCTTATAATCAACTTTAGGTTATTATAATTTTAAATATATATACCACAGCCGCTGAGGTGCATACGTATATTCTAGTGAGTATAGCGGATTGTATAATATAATAGCTAAGAGTATATATATGTATAATATATATATATATAATTTTAGATACGATGAGTATGGTATTATTTTAGTGGATGCCTGTGAGGGATGGGGAGTTGGAAAGTAGCTTTGTCCGGACTGAATTTCGAGTATGCGTATATATATATTAATTAATGCGGAGTTTTAATATATATAAATAGTAAATATTGCGAAAGTACGTACTTATGATCTGATGCGGGAGGAGGAGTAGTACTATCTCACTATATATATCTCATATATATATCTATATTACACTCTATATATTTACTTATATTATATATCTATATACGTTTATACTATTTTCTTTTGTATTTATTAATTAAATTCAATAAAATATCTATATATACTCCTGCATATATAGTTTTTTTTATAAGTAATAATATATATAAATATATATATTATAATATTAATATATATAATATATATATATATTAATATATATCTAACTTAGACTTATCTGTACTTCCTCTTGTACTTCTCTCTCAGAACGGACTCTACTGTAGCGTCTCTATTTACTTACTTGCTTGCTCTTTCTATTCTAAATTCTATTATATATACACTTATACTTACTTATTGTGAATATCTTTGCTATATATATAAATCATACATTAGGAAAATAGATTAAATATACATATATATATATATATATATATAACTTATATATATATTAATATATATTAAAACTTGATTAATATTACTTTATATATATTAATAATAATATATATATATAATATAATATTACTTATACCGTACGTAGTATGATAGGTAGTATAATTCCAACTATTCATCGACCTGATTTCATAAAGTTCATAATAAATGTGACTGCATAATAGTGATAATACTTTTATCTGCCTAGGTAATCACTATATTATAGTCGTATATAATATATATATATATATATTATATAGTTACCACATGGACAGGGAAGCTCTACTTAAAGAAACTCATATATATAATATATATATATATACTGAATCATATATAATAACATATAATTATATTATTAATATATATATATATATATATATCATATATACTATATATTTTATATATATAATTATATATATATATATTAATTATATATATATACATATATATATAACATAACACACTAGTATATTTATATATATATAATATTTATTGTAGCTTTACCCTTAACATATTAAATAATCATATCGGTTAACAATATGTATATGTGAGACCCTAGCTCAAACTTGGCGACTATATAATATATATATAACTTCGCCACTTTGATGGGGCTTTTGAAATACTGCCTATACTAACAGAAGTATACGCTATATAATATCATTTTACCTTATTTTGTCAAACAATGCTAATATTTGCTTGGTATATATATATATCTATACTTATTTATTTTAAATTGACTTGTTGCCCTATCTCTAAATTATTATGTTTATTGTTTACGTTTCCGCTATTACTAACTTTATATATGCTCTACTAGTGAATACCAATTATAATCTCTTATAATATATTATATATAATATATATTATATTATAATTAATATTAAGTAGTACCTTATACTATATATATATTATATCTATAACTATCATTTAATATTATACTATCATATATATTTTACTTTAATGTGATATTTATATATATTATATATATAGTATATATATAAATCTTCTAATTTCTTATGACTGTTATATATTTTATAATTCAACATAATAATTACAAAGTGATACAATAATTTCTTAGGCCATTCATCTAATATAAGAGCTGAATTATACCTTTATATATAATAATATAATATAATAAACCATATTTTAAAATATTTCGATATTTTTATAGTTTAGTCATCTATAATATATTTATTTATATTTATATAGATAGTAATTATATTATATATTATATATAATTAACAATTATACGAATAAATATTTATATTATATATATATGACTAGATTATCTTTAAACATATTTTGGTCATATATTATATATATATATAATTATATATACTATATATAGATATATATAATATAATATATATATATATTATACATATTTATATAGTATATATATATATATATTATATATATATATATATCCACTATTAAATCTTCGGTGATTATTATGCTATAATTATATATCATATATATTATATATATAAAGCGAATGGAAATTAAAGAAACCAGTGCAAATTCGCCCTGGACACATAGTAATTATTATAAGAGAGCAACGTTCCCTGAACCACACATCATCTCCCAGAGTTTCTTCATCTAGGGATCTATAAAGTATATCAAAACCTATATATTTCTTATTCAATTAGCAATGACAAAAACACACATTAAAAAATATTACATTGCTAGTTTAGAAAGACCTTTAAAATCATGAACAATAAAGAACACATAAAGAATTAAAAAAAAAGAAATGACAAAAAAATGTGTTTGAAACTAATTATATAAAAAATTCATTTTTTTAATGATAAAATATATAATCTTTTAATTAATTAACATTCTCCACGATGAATAAATTTGATAATAGCAATCATACATTTAATTAAAGAACAAAGTACAATTAATATAGATACTAATAATAATTAAATAATAATATATAATAATAATTCAATTAATAAATAAACTACATTGCGCATATCAAATAGTGATAAATTCAACATGAATAAGAAGTCGAATAATAATAATAATTGAGTAAACACAAAAACAAGATGTTTAAGAATTATAAAACTAATAACAAAATAATAAACTTGAGCCGGGAACACTTAGTATGAATTGCAAGTTATCTAATAATCAAATATATAAAATTAATAAATAATAATAATATGACTGCATACCAATCTATAACTTAATAATAATAGCAAAATAATATATGCTAAACTGTTGCAACATAATAATAATAATAATAATAAAAATAATAATATAATTTCAATTGACTGACTCCTACAAAAACGTTAAATACTACACTAAGAGTAGATAAGATTGTTAAAATTACCTTGGGCATCCTAATGCAAGAGGGGCCAAACTGTGACAAATTGTACTTAGAATTACAGACAAACTTTTCAGATGAAGTTTACACGCCATAGCTTTGAGGGCGGTAAAAACATCGCGAGTTAAAAAATTTAATATTTAGGTAGACCAAAGCCCTATGGACAAATTGAAAACGATGGTGCATGTACTTTGGCCTCCCGATTCAGGAAGGTATTCTAGATTGATAATTAACAACGAAGAGCAGCAGGACACTATACAGTAAATAATTCGTGTGGCTGTTTTCATTACTGTTTTTAGAAGGGGTTTATCTTATTTATATATAAGGGATTAAAGAATTCAGAGAGACTTGTGTGTCAGGTGGCAGAGGCAAAGCAACTCAATTGTTCAAATTTCAAAGGGGATGAGCAAGCTTCAGAATGAGTTCTAATTGGAGAAGATTCTTTTGTAGACTGGATTATGTCATGGTTGACTTCTTAATTCCCATGTAGGGCACATGCTCAAGATAACCGGATGAACTAAGCTCAACTCGTATGAACGCGTGAACAAGCGTGTGCCTAACGGCCCAATGGCTCAGGTTGCGTAGATCCAAGCCCTATAGGAGTCCTCACTACCTCAAGCTGCGAGAACCAGGTATACTTATAACGACTCTGGACTCAAACATTGCAGGGGAAACCGGTTCTTTGGCGTATTTAGGAAAGAAGTTCGATAGGGGACCGGACAAATTCTTTGAAGAGTATAGTCAAAAAGTAATTATTGCTAAGCGGTAGCCGCAGGATGACTAGCAGCGAATTGGAGCAACCTGGACCGATGATTGAGATATTCGAGGACTCCAATTCCCTTTTGAGTGCGACCAAGGTTAACAGAGTGCCAACCCAACTATATGGATAAGATTGAAGGCACAGGGAAGATATAAAAGTCTTTTTTGTCCAGGACAGTGTGGTATTGTTCTTCCACCCTCATTTACTTACGGTGTGTTTTGGCTTAGCGCTGGTTGCTTACAATTCCATTTATATTGGACCACAGCCTATTGATCGAGTTGTTAAAAAAATCAGGTCCAAAGGGTAGTTGTTGTAAGAAAGTATTTGTTAAGAAATTCAAACCTCTCTGTTTGTGCAGAAAGGATATTACGTTGAGACTCAGGAAGCTAATAATGGTTATATCATATATTAACTCACGACCTATTAACTATGAAGCATTCATGTCATGTCCTATATATATATATACTAGGGACTTATTATATTATGCGACCGTATCATATAAAATTCCCATTACTGAATGCCATGCTGGTATATATATATATATATACGTTAAATATTATAAAGACGCCTCATCATAATGAAAAATATATTGTGTGAATATGTACTTGTAGGAATTCGATTTAACGACCTCAAACTTGCAACCCTAATAAATGCAGAAATGCATATTTTGTAAAAAGAGCAGAGCAACTCTTTCCATGAGTTTTTGTTGAGAAACCACCCTAAGTGTTTTTGTTCGCCCCCCCAATCCTTGAAATAACGCGGGACATTTCTCTATTGTGTTATCTTTTTATGTAAATTATATAATTTCTCATACGATACTCTAAACACGCAAAGTCTATATATGCCAAGGCAATATATACTAATATATAACATTTTTACTAGTTCATATTTCTTATATATCTGCTATTTTATATTCTATATATATTATAATATACTATATCATATATATATATAGGTATATTATAGTACTTTATTTAGTATATCACTTAAAGAACATTCATATTTTTCAAATAACATCCAAAGGCAATGATGTTCTGTATATATATATATATATCTACTACTTATAGAGAGATTAATCTTATAATGGTATATATATATATATATAGCAATCAATTTAGCTGCCTTTCATTTTATTCTTATATTTTATCTATTTTTTTATTTATATATACTATATATATAAATATATATATATTATATATTATATATATTATATATATATATATATAATATATATATATTATATATATATATATATATATTAATATATATATCCTTGAGTCTTATTTTTATTTAATATATATTATATATATAATATTATATATTATTATAATTATATATATATTATAATGGTGTGTTAAAAACTGTATTTAACGAGCAAGTTCCACCTCTAGTATATACATTTTTATACTAATATGACTTATCCTACCCTATATATATTATATATAAATGTGGTGGTTCGGGGAGTGGCGTGTTATATATTATTCTATATGTATATATATATAATTTAAGGATTATATATAGAGATTAAAATTTGTATAATTTATCTCGTGATTATAGATATATATTATATTATATATATATAAGTTAATAAATAATTTACTAACCTTATATATATATATATATATATAATATATAAATAATAATATATATATATATATATAGTACCGAAATAATTGGCCTTGTTCTTTATATATACATTACTTATATATTAAAGAAAGAGTAAACACCAATGGTATATTTATATATATATATTATATTATAATATATATTCATAATATTATGTGTGTTTTTGTGTATATATATATATATATAAAATAATAATACTATATTATATATATATTATATTTATACATATATACTAATCTCATTATCTAAATCTGATATGTCTATACTGCATATATATAAGATATTATTATATCAATTCGTACTATCTATTATATTGTAGTAATCCGGATAATGAGACTCCTAGTGAGCTTCTTTATATATCACCAGAGTTGCTTTCGTTATATAGGTCATTCGTATATCTTCTGAAGATTAAATAGGTTTCGAAATAACTTAAAAGATTAAAAAAAACATTTTTTTCTTACGCGATTTCATTTCTTTGTGACGTCACAAAGCCTCAATAAGAACTCAATAAAAACTCAATAACGTTAAAAACGAAAAATAGCAACCTTGCGGATGAAAGAAAAATTCCCGATTTTCGCTAGGAAATTTTTTCTCTTCTCTGTCCGTTTCGAATAGAATATTGACCAACAATTCAAATGGGAAAGTGAAGAACTCTTCTTTCGTTTAGAAGAATTCCTTGCCATAATCAAACGCCTTAATGTATTGTTGTAGATTGGGGGATTTGTGCTGTTTCTCTTTCCTTTTCGAAAGGTTGTCCTCCTTTCGTTTAGTTTTTAGGCAAGGCCTCGGATTCTTTCCCGCCATGATTAGCTTCTTGGGACAAAGAATGTTTGTTTACCAAATTGTTGAAGGCGTTTGGTACGAAGCCATTACAGAGAGCATTTTTCTTCTTCTCTCGTTTTTTTTTTTTTTTTTTTTTTTTTTTTTTTTTTTTTCGTTTTTTTCTATTTTCTAATTCGTTTACGATTTTTATATTTTTTTATATTTCAAGTTATTGTTTTTAGTTAATGTTTCTTCACTTAGAAAATTTTCCTTTTATTGATTATTATTCACTATAATTTCACTTTTTAAAATTTTTATAGCGCACTCACAGTTTAAGAGTTACTTTTTCACTAATCACAGTTTATTTTTCACAGAAAATTATTAAATTTTTATTTTATTTTCTTTCGGCCACTGTTCAAAAGGGAATTTTAATTATATGATAATTATATAAGTGTCACCCTGGATTTGTCACCAAAAATAAGAGTGAGCTTATATTAAATCAGCCCAGTTATGATTAATGAGAAGAAGGGATTGATTATTGAAATTTGTAGTGCGACAAAAGTTTTTTTAAATTTGCAAAGTGAAATTTATAGTACATCAACAATAAGAAATTAGCATGTAATGTAATAATGGCACAGTATATTTAATTTTATAAACACAGTTAATGGAACAGCCCACATAATGTATCGGCAATGTCTGCCGGTGTAGTTTTCTGACTAAGTATTCGGCACTTAAGGGATTTAGCTTGTAATTTGAAGACTAAATTTTACAAATAATCCCTTTGTTTAATCTTAAGCAACTTAGATTAATATTTTTGTATATTTTTATAAACAAATGATGAATTTTCACAATAAGAATCTTTATAATAATTAATTCAATAAGTTTGAATATATGGGCAGACGAGTTTCAAGACGTCTGCCCTTGCCACTATTTCGAAGCCAAGTCCCGGTGCAGCGAGTTGAAGACGCCTTCCGCACCTTACAATTTTCAAATTTTGCCTCTCCTATTGGGCTGGGCTCAATAGTTTAACAGTTTTTAAGATATTTAGTGCGGGGCATTATAGTGGCATTTTGATGCCATGGGCTTTCTTTCCATGCTATGATTTTTAGGAGATGTGAAAAGAATCGTTTCCCATTACATACTTACATTGGAAATTATTGCACCTACATTCCCCTCTGGCTCTCTTCTTCTCTCTTCTCTCTCTCTCTCTCTTCTGCTCCTCTCTCTCCTCTTTCTCTCGTCTCTCTTCTTCTCTCTCTCTGCTTCTCTCCTCCCTCCTCTCTCTTTCTCCTCTCCTTCTCTCTCTTCTCTCTCTCCACTCTTCCTCTCTCTGCCTCTCTCTAACTCATTAAGCGAAGTATACTGTTCTTTGTTTTTTTTCTTTTCTCAATGGAAACTTTGTCGACCAATCCTAACCTGTGATTGGTACCAGCTTAATTATTAATAATTAATTATATTTATATATATTATATATATATTATTAATTTATTTTAAATTTTTTTATATATTATATATAATAATTTTCTTATTCAGTGATATGAAAATATTTTATTATAATTATTTATATATATTATTACATACATTAATTAATATTATTATAGTATATTAATTATTAATTTATATATTATTATTAATATATATATAATATATAATATATATAGTTGATTAATTATATAAAAAGCCAGAAATTATGCAACCTTTAAATAAGAAATTACAATATTATCTAATATAGTATAAATAATTATGTATGGTAAGGCGATTAGTGGAGTGAGAAAGTGAAAAAAAATTAAGTTATCATAGAACTGTCTTAAGTGATGAAATGTAGACAGAAATGTTTGTAGCTAAAATATTTTCAGCTTTAGTGGTAATGCAATATTGGTAATAAACTGAGCAGTTGTGCTGTCGTATATCTATATAAGGGGGCCAAGAGGAAGAAGAGCAAAGATCTGAAAGTTAACATTTTGAAAAATATCAGAGCAAGGACTAGTTGTAGAAGATTGAGATAATACCAGGGAAATGATTGATATATTCGACTTAGTCTATTTAGTCTTTACTGAGACAAGAGTATATTTCTGTAGGTGTCATGTGAGAAATATATATAAGTATTGCTACGATTTTTATATCTATGTAATTGATAATATAAGTTGCCAAATGCTTAGTTTTCTTATCAATCATTAAAGACTGAAAAATAATTCCTTTATAAAAGTGTCAGTAGTATTTCCTTGCTGTGCATACTAGCACTCTGAGAACAAGCAATATGTTTTAAAATCAAAGATTTTCTAGGTTTTTAGTTGAACGGTAAAGATCTATGTGGGGTGCACGCCTCCATGCCATAAATAAATAGCTCGCGCTTTGCACACTATAAGGGAATCTCTTTCTACGGTAGCGCTAGTCATTTTTACATGGGAAAATACAAAGAAATAGCGACCGTGAAGTAAGTTGTCGGCGACTTGCGGGCGTACTGTGATTTGCCAGCATCGAAGTTGCCAAAAACGTTTATCTCGCAGTAGATGGGGCGTTTTTCCTGTTACAGAGACTTTGAAGAAGTATTTGTATGACAGAAAGACAGTATGTAAAGTGATCCAGGAGGATCCCAATGGGATGGAAAGAATTTTAACAATCCCACTCAGGTATTAAGGAAATATTAGGAAAATGCGTATTTGTAGAATTTGTAAATCGACTCATCTCAAGATGATCAGAGATTATGTGCGGCTAGTGGTATTCTTCTGCTCTCGACGAACTCCTGTGATGGTCATTCTGGCGATTAGAAAAGTGGTAGAAAGCTTCACAACTGTATCTTGAAAGATTTAGAGCTGAAAGTTAATTGGTCCGAGATGAAAGTTGATATATTCACCCCGATATTGATAAATCTCAGGAAGGAAATGGTTAATATGAGGAGAAGAATGCTTGATCTAATTTGAGTCCTAAGCTTAGTAAGTATGTGAATTTTTAAGATAGTCAGATTTGAGTGATTAGACTAGATTGTTATACAGAAGATATGAATTTTATTAAGTTAGTAGATTGACGGGGTTTAGCTTGATGCCATTAGATTGGAATATTGCGGAAACTCAAAATCAGAAGACAATCGGGAACAAAACACTCATTGCCATAACTTTGGCAACAACTGGGCCTGTCGGCCTGAAAATAATGAAAGAGATAGTAGGAGTCAATAGAGTAGAGTTTTGAATTTGAAGTCAGAATGCTCAAAAACCTAAGTTTCGGTTAAGAATAAGAGATGAGTTTTATAGGTGGAGGAAAGTTGATGTTCAACAAAATTTTATAAATATGAGATTTTTAAAATCGGAGGAAGGTTTACTCAAATCTGTTTAGAGAACAGGAGACCGTTACCATCTCTAAAAACTAGGCAGGTCAATCCGTGACGGCTATATCTCTTTAATTAATGGAAAAATTTCCTTTTTCTCCTTTTTAGTCTCTCTTCATCCACCACCATTATTTTTTTTATTAACCGTTATTGACGTTTTTTTTCACATATCTTATAAAAAATCAATTTACTGCTATACCGAATATTCTTCATTCATTTCCGTATCATCCTCAATATAATCAAGCATAACATTACATATATTATACTTTTTTTTACTTTCTCATTAAAAAGATCCCCTATATTATAGAAATAAAATCAACACAATCTCTAATCAATTTCTCTCCTCCTGGATATACCCTATATACCAATACAAGACAATACAATAATGTAGGAATATCAAATTTTCCAATAAATTTCTAATTTATTGTATTCCACGCTCAACAAAAAATAATCCCTCATATTCTTTATTCAAACTTAGAATCTTACTATTTTTTTAATTATTTCAATATTCATTTAATTTTTCAATGTTTCCTGATACTTTAAACAATCTTTTACTTAAATAATAAATATTGAAATCTGAACCTTCCGGGGGGGGGTTTTTTTTATACTGCGTATCTCATTGCGTTCCGGTTGCAGCAATTTTAATAGGTGTGTAAATATTTTAAAGTACACTACCTTTTTCTGACTTAATTTATCAATACAGTTAGCACTCATTGAAAAAGCCTGGTTTTGTTAACGCATAAGCAAGAACGCATTATTCTGTCATATAAACAAAGATCATAATATTAACTGGAAAGATTCCATCTTCATTGTTTCCTCTAAATCAAAGGAAACTTTAAATTAGAAAGCCTATAGAGCTTTATCTTAATCAAACTCATTATTCCGAACTTATAAATTCACTTTTATCAGGATTTTTTTTACTTAGACAAAAACCATCATTAAATTTATTGGAAAAATACGTGAAATTGAAAAATTTACGCACCACACTTCGTTAAAATACCACATGGAATGTGTTGCTAATGTTGAGAGTTTTGAGCAAGCGTGGGAAAGACCTGAACTGTCAATTCAAACAGAAATATTAAGGAAAGGTAGCAACAATTTTTGGAAAACATAAACCAACTTGCTCCAATAATTGAAACAGAAAAAAGCAATTGAAAAATTTACGCACCATGCTTCGTTAAAATACCACATGGGTTGTGTTGCTGATACTGAGAGATTTGAGCAAGCGTGGGAAAGGCCTGAACTGTCAATTCAAAACCAGAATAATTAAAGAAAGGCAGCAACAATATTGGAAAACAGAAAACGACTTGCTCCAATAATTGAAACAGTATTACTGTGTGGTCAGGAAGAATTGACTATTCGTAGCCATCGAGATTCTGGTAAAAAAATAATCTGTATCGGAAGAACACAAGAATAATAAGGGAAACTTTCGGGCAATACTATGGTATGTAACATAAGGTGATGTCAACCTACAGACTTCTTTAGAGGGAGAGGGTTATAAATATCTTAGTCCACAAATTGAAATTCCATTAATAGAAAGCCTGCGAATGCTATTTTGATTGTTGGACACTTGTAAACAAGCTAAATGTTTTTGCAGCCTCGTATATGAAACTTCGGATATCTCCGGCGTTGAGCAAGCTTCCATTTGTGCTAGATATGTTAATACTGAGATACTAAAACTATGTAAAGTTTTTTTAAAATTTTGTTCCTACAAGTGATTCAACAGGTTGATCTAATTTTAGAAAGTTTTGGATTATTTAGGCAATGATACAGCGTATCTTCGGGGTCAAGGATGATATGATGGAGCTGCATCGATGTCGGATGCCTCCAACGGAATACAAGAACACGTTTCTAGGATTCATCCACTTTCAGCTTACACTCATTCACTGAATTTAGTTGTGTCCAAGTCTTGTGAAATCGTAGGAATTCGATGTTGCATTGAAGTCATTGCAAAAGCACATGATTTTCTAGTTCACCAAAAAGAAAAGACATTTTGTGTAAAGAAATCGAAAATTCAGAGTTCTCAACGAAAGTTAAAATTTTGAAAAAGACACTGTGCCACACGTTGGATTGAAAGATACTATTCTGCGAGTGATTTCTTTGATCTTTTAATGCCTGTATTAGACTCTTTAGATGTAACTGAAAACTGCAGAGACATAGATGCTTCTCGAGATGCAGTACTGCTAAAATTGCTATATTACATCCACAGTTTTTGCTTTCCTTGTTTGTCATATACATATAGTATTCGGAGTTGGACTACCACTTAGTAAACACCTACAAAAAATAATCACCGATTTTAAATCTTCTTTAAATATGGCTGCTGCTAAACAGGGAGAACTACATGGTCTGCGCAATGATGTTAACAATCACTTTCGCTAGATCTTTCAGGAACTAAAACTCTATGCGAGAAACGTTGTTATGAATATTCCAAGAATAACAAACAAGCAAAAATATCGCATCAGTGGTCTTTACGGACCTTACTGTGTCCCACACTCTCCATTCTGACTCATCCGTCTTTACGGGCGAGTTAGTTGCGCTGACTTTGGCTATTAATAGGATTCTGACTCTAGATCTTACTGACACGTATACATTTTTTTCTGACTCGTAGAGTAACCTTCTTGCACTACAAGGTCGAACGACCAGATATCCTTTGGTTTCCGCCATCCAAAGGTTTCTATGTAACTCTACATGCAAGACGGAAGCATTTGACATTTTGCTGGGTTCCATCTCACGTGGGTATTCTGGGTAACGAATTGGCTAACAAACTGACCTATCACGCCGCCACCTGAAAAATTACCTGTAAACGATACTTACCTGTAACCATCTTGCTGGGACACCTCCCAGCTATTTATTTCTGCTCCTGACTCACACAGGGTTTCCTCGCTTGTTGGCAGGAATGTTGGTCGGAAGATTA
>JABUQX010082379.1:35000-40619 GCA_015478945.1 Trachelipus rathkii | reverse complement strand
TGTGTGTGTTCTAAATAATAATAACAATAGGCATGAAGTAAATAACACTAAAAGAATAATAAAAATAAAATAATAAATAATAAAATAATAAAAATAATAAAAATAATAATAAAAATAAATAAAAAGTATTAAAACAAAATAAAAAACATAATGTTAATAAAATATATGAGTTAAAGCAGTAAAGCAGAAAGTTAAAACAGTAAAGCAGAAAGTTAAAGCAGTAAAGCAGAAAGTTAAAGCAGTAAAACATATGAGTTAAAGCAGTAAAACATGAGTTAAAGCAGTAAAACATGAGTTAAAGCAGTAAAACAGTAAAACAAAAGCATACTAATCCCCCCTAGGTGTTAGGTAACACCTCTATTGATTTACTGATTTACTGCTTTAAGGTATGTAATGTTAATAAATATGTGAGTTAAAGCAGTAAAACATATAAGTTAAAACAGTAAAACATGAGTTAAAGCAGTAAAACAGTAAAACAAAAGCATACTAATCCCTTGTTTAGTTAACAATTTATTGATTTACTGATTTACTGCTTTAAGGTCTGTAAAGTATATGTTTTTAATAAAAATGTTTAAGTGCCTAAAATTAGGATGGGCTAAAATTGACCCATGGAAGACCAAAGGGTTGGTCGTGTGTTTATACATGTGTATAAGTGTAAATGTAAGTGTAAGTGTCTATGGTGAGTGTAAGTGTCATAGTGAATGTGTGTATAAGTGTAAGTGGGTGTGTGTATGTGTGTGTGTTTGTGACCGATTGTGTATAAGTGTAAATGTAAGTGTCTATGGGTAAATGTATGAGTGATGAATGTGTATAAGTGTCATAGTGAATGTTGTATGTGTCATAGTGAATGTGTGTGTGTGTGTGTGTGTGTGTGTGTGTGTGTGTGTGTGTATGTGTATGTGTGTATGTGTGTGTGTGTGTGTGTGTGTGTGTGTGTGTGTGCAGCGGTTGGAAATAAGTTAGGATAGATCCATACAGGTCAGGTTCCTACATGACCTCATGTTAGCACAGATACCTACCAAAGGCTAGGCATCAGTTACCTGGATGAGCTCAAGGCGGGGCGGAGGCTAGGTGCAGGAGTAGGATAGGTGTAGGCTAGGTGTAGGTGTACGCTAGGTTAGGTTAGGTTAGGTTAGGTTAGGTTAGGTTAGGTTAGGTTAGGTTAGGTTAGGTTAGGTTAGGTTAGGTTAGGTTAGGTTATGTTAGGTAAGGTCAGGTTAGGTGCAGGTTTAGGCTAGGTGTAGGCTGGGTATAGGGTATCCGGCAAGGTCAATGTCGAAATATCATGGTCAAACAAGGTTAATATATATATATATATATATATATATAAATATATATATATATATATATATATATAAATATTATATTATATATATATATATATATATATATATATATATATATATATATATATATATATATATATATATATATATATATATATATATATATATATATATACAACCCCTCCTCTCTCTCTCTCTCTCTCTCTCTCTCTCTCTCTCGCTCGCTCGCTTTGTAGATGCCACGTGTTAGTTCGCTGAACGAAACCTAATACCAAAAATAAAAATAAAAATAACTACGTTACGCAAATAATTAAAATAATTAAAAATAATTAAAATAATTCAAATAAAAATGAATAAAATAATTCAAATAAAATGAATAAATTTTTCGAATTAAAGAGAATAATAGCACGGACGTCTGCCACGTGCTTTTACGAATCGCATTCAATGCAACGTTTCACGTTGTGATTCTCAGGATGAGAGATGTTATAACAAAAAATAAAATAAAAATAATAAAAATACGTAAATAATAAAAATAATTAAAATAATTAAAATTCAATTAAAAATGATTCAAATAAAAAATTTCAGTGTCTCAAACACGTCTAAAGTGTAAATGCTTCGAAATGTTCCGCAAACAAAACTGTCTCTCTCTCTCTCTCTCTCTCTCTTTTTTTTTATATATATATATATATATATATATATATATATATATATATATATATATATATATATATATATATATATATATATATATATATATATATATATATATATATATATATATATATATATATATATATATATATATATATATATATATATATATATATATATATATATATATATATATATATATATATATATGTATATATATATATATATATATATATATATACCATATTATTGTTATTATTATTATTATTATTATTATTATTATTACATACATATTATTATATTATTTATAATTATTATTATAATAATTATTATAATTATTATTGGGAAGCCGCGGACTTGCTTTTATAAACCTGGAAATTAAATTTATATTCTACTAAGTCGTACCGCTGGAGGTGTGGTTAAAAGGTCCGCGGTTTGCCTCGGTAGTGAGAGGTCGAGTTCTATTTTGATTTATGACCGATGGGGAACTCGAATATATAAAGACGGTGAGGCTTGAGGTGGTAAGGAAGTTTAAGCACAGATGGAAGGGATGGTGAAAATTCGTGAGTAGCGACCACGTGGGTGTGAAATATTTGGAATAAGTTTTAATAAAAACGAAGTGTTTTCGTAAAATATAATACTTGCCTTGAACTCTCGTTGTTTCAAGTTAAAATAATAATAATTACAACGTATAAAACGTATGAAAGTACACCTTAGCTATTGGCCTTTCTACTTAGCGGTTCTTTGTGCGTGGTTCTTTGCTACGAATGCGACGGACTCCGCGGAATTTGTTAAAAACGCGACGATGGCGAAGACGATGAATTTGCGATTCATCCCGAAAACGACGATTGAAAATTATGACGATGATTAACAAGACGCTTTATAAAACAAAATGGCGGACGTAACGAAAAAACGTTTTTTTTTATTAAAAAAAAAAAAAAAAAAAAAAAAAAAAAAAAAAAAAAAAAAAATAAAATAAATAAAATCTAAAAAAATAAAAAATAAAAAAACACCCATGAAGGTAGCTGAGTAAAAAATATCCACCTGATTAGCGATTGTGCTCATCGCTGGTCAGGTGGTAAGCACGACCGGAATGGCCCTGTTACTACTGTGGCTCTCTTTCGAAAACAGCCGTTGAAAATTTTTAATTTTGAAGAGTATATCCATTTTGTCCGATAATTTGCTGAACTACCTGACCTAAACCGTCGTTTTGTCATTTGTGCTTACGCTCACTCGGTAAGATATGTTTATTATTAGTTTTAATTACTTTGTAATCCGCGATTTTTGCTTTCTTTACGAAACACTGAATCAGCTGTTAGATTGATGAGCCCAGCCGATTTGAATAAACAGAAATAAACGTGAATAAATGGTTTATATTGCAATACGATTTACCCAGATGTACTCCTATCTATTTGGAGAAATTATTTAAAGCTGATTTTATTGAATGAACACCATCAATTCGTGGTCTACCACGCCACCATATTATATGTGTTCATTTTTAGGTGTCCTAGCCTGCTCTTAGTGATTTTGTCCCCTATGTTTGACAAAAAGGAGCACAAACTAGAAGATTTTTGCTGCTCTGTAAGCACAAATGCAAAAACGAAAATTGCTGTATTGTAAAGTCGTCTCGGTTTTGCATTTGTGCTACGAAACTTAAGAAATGCTGAATTTGCATTCATTTTTGCCAAACAATGGCCATAATCAAAAAAATGTCGAATTTAGACGTGCTTACGCTAAAAGGTAAATAAACAACATGGCAGCATGGTAGGCCCGTTTGAATTGACGATGTTTATTCAATAAAATAAACTTTAAATATAATTTCTTTCAAATGGATAAACTCCATCACAATAGTTGAACAATTATTTTATAATATAAACTATTTGTTATTTTTTATTCTTGTTTATTCTAAATCAAGGGCTCATCACAACAGTGATGATTCCAATTTCGTTTGTAAACAAAAGTAAAATTATTAAGAAATCGCTGTCGTTTTTACGCGAAATTCGTGCTAAAGGACAGGGTAAACGATTTCTAAAGGTCAGGGCCCAATTTTCACCCCCTAAAAATGGACATAAAATTCGGAATTTTCAGCCGATTTTGACCCTATAAACACCAAACTGTAGCTTTTTTTGCCCTCTAAAACGTCGTTTTATAGTCATAATTTCAGAATTTTCAATTTTTTCAAAACAAATATTTTTGACATTTTTGAATCCTTCCTAAATTTTTTCTGAAATGACTTCAAACTTGAACTATGCATAGATGGGTCCATTACCTACAAAAGTCAAAAGTACTTTTTTGATTTTTTGAGTTTTGTGCTCAGCGTTGTCCAATTTCAAAACCCACTTTTTTTGGATTTTAAAATGAAAAATTGCAATATTTTTTTCTGTTTGAGCGAAGTGGATGAAATTTTCAGGACATATGTAGTCGGGAAGGTGCACATTTTTTACTTAGATAATTTCTTTGTATATGCATTAGTTTTGGATTTGTTCTTGGAACAAATTTTGAAAAAATTTTTTTGAAATTTTTCAAAAATTTTAAAAGTTTCCTGTATTTAAATTTGTAGAAAGTTGAGTCCGTCTTGATACATAGCACTGAAAATTTGATGTTGATTCCGAATTCCGAATTTTATGTCCATTTTTAGGAAGGGGTGAAAATTGGGCTCAGCCGAACCGAATATTGGATCTTCCCCTAAAACTGTGTAAGCATTCCTTACCGAGCGTAAGCACAAATGATGGAAACGAAAACTGTCTATATTAATATATATATATATATATATATATATATATATATATATATATATATATATAAACATATATATATTTATATAAAACACATATATATATATATATATATATATATATATATATATACTTGTATGTATATATTAATATCTTTATATATATATATATATATATATATATATACATCTCTAACAACTTCTGTAAATCTGCCTTTCCTCCTCTTATTCGATCTGATGGTTCTGTTGCTAATTCTCCAACTGAAAAGGCCAATCTCTTCGGTCTCCTATTTTACTCTAACTCAACCTGGCATTCCTCTTCCTCCTCCTCCTCTCAGGTGTCCTATGCCTTTGCCTGTGATTACATTTGATCAGGTGCATGGCCCTGAAATCTATGAAAACTAAGTGAACGTTAGGAAAGGGTGGTCTGATGGTATTCCTTCCTGAGTTTTGAGGGAGGCCTGCATTGACCTCCCACCCCCCGTTTAACTATATTCTATGTCTCAATAATACCACCTTCCCCTGCATTGGGAAGGTCACAAGTCCAACCTATTCCGAAAAAGAAGGCGCTCTGATCTTTCTGACTATCGCCCTATAGCTCTCACTTGTATTCTATCTAATATCTTTGAAACCCTTCTCAACTCTCATTTCTTAGATCATCTGGAATCTCATTCCCTTCTACCCACTTCGCTCGAGGTCTACTGGCGAAATACTTTCCTATTTAACAGATTTATGGTTTTCCACCCTTAGGAACTACGGGAAGACTTATGTGGTGGCGCTTGACATATCCAAAGCATTTGACCGCATGGCACGCATCACTGCTCTCCAAGCCCTCCTTTGGGTTTCATCCTTCTCTTTGCTTACTAATGTCTAGTTTTATTTGAAATCGCTCAATATCTGCTGCTGTCGATGGGGCAATTCTCTTTTCTCTGTCAATAGTAGTGTTCC
>JABUQX010082379.1:27500-30000 GCA_015478945.1 Trachelipus rathkii | reverse complement strand
AATTCCAATCTAGAAAAAAAAACTTTTTGAAAGAGACCGTATGAAAAAGTTAGAAAAGGAGATAACTTTTTTTTTTTCTACCGAACAAATTATTGTTTTTATATCAAATTTTGAAATGATTTGATGAAGATCTTTCTTTTAAAGTATAATTCATCCTGATTGGACGAAAAAAAATAAAAATATTGTAGGAGTGACTTTTGTCAAATATCGGAAATGAGAATACCTTTTCTTCTACTAAACCGATTTTAAATCGGATTGAAGATTTGGAAGTGATTCGGCAAGTGCTTTTTCAAAGTTTTTTGTTCCACTGAAGCTAGGGCCCAATTGTCTACAGGTAAAATG
This sequence comes from Trachelipus rathkii, assembly GCA_015478945.1. Taxonomy (NCBI): domain Eukaryota; kingdom Metazoa; phylum Arthropoda; class Malacostraca; order Isopoda; family Trachelipodidae; genus Trachelipus; species Trachelipus rathkii. The sequence goes on along the minus strand of JABUQX010082379.1, from coordinate 29,658 downwards.
GTCGACAGGTTAAATAGTCGACAAAAAGTTGTCGACCAAAATCCTGTCGACAATATGGACATTTTTTAAAAAAATGTGTTGACCATTTTGGCAATATAATTTTTTTTACTATATCGATTATGAGATATATTACTATCGATGTATCATATGGACATGAAGTAAATTTTTTTTTTATTATTATTTTTTTTAACTAAAGAATACCCCAAGGGTAAACCGGAGAGATGGCAGGAGGCGGGGTCTCTCGGCCTACTGGAGAACGGCAGGGTTGGACTATTTCCCCCCTCCGGGGAGGGTCTCCGGAACCCCCGCTCTTTAGTATTTGGGTGTCTGTCGCGGGGGTTCCTCCGCCCCTCCCCTCCCCTACGGGGTATGGAAATCGTCCCCCCTTCTGGTCCCCGTCGGCTCGAGCCCCCTATTTTGCCGTGTAAAATATATATATATTATATATATATATATATATATATATATATATATATATATATATATATATATATATATATATATATATATATATATATATATATATATATTAATTCAACTATACATTAAAACTTTTTAATTAAAACATATTAAAATATTTCACAAAACAATTTAATTAATTTAACATTGCTATATAACAATAATATAATGCCCAAAATGACGGGCCCACTCTAGCTTTCGTCTGTTCTTTCTTTCAGACCTTGTTCAAGAGTAAGAGTTCATTCCATAAATTTTAAGCAAAGAATAAATTTTTTTAGTTGGATGTTACTTTTTTTATTTTTCTTGACGATCCTAATGCTATATTCTGAATGAAGTCTATTTTTAGCTCACCGTCTTGTTTATTAAAGTTCCCTGAATTTTTTATGATATATGCTTCAATAATTTTTCTTTTTTTGATTTGTGGGGCAGAGGAGATTGGTTGCATATTTTGAATATCTATTGTATGATTCCGGGTTGATCTGTGTGTTACCAACGCTGAATTAATTCTGCCAGATTGCAAATCTTGTTTGTGTTGCTCTTGACGTCTTTCAAAATCATTTGTCTCGCCATAATATGAGTCAGAACAGTGTAAACAAGGGACACGGTAAACCACAGGGCCTGTTTTTATATTCGCGGATTTCGGGGGACAAAGCAGCTTTTTTAGCAGTAAATTATTGGAAGGAACAATATTAACATTTTGAGGGATAAACTTTTTAATAGGACCCAAAGGGATATGGGGGAGGGGCAAAAAGGAACTAGTAGGGTTTTCTCTTGTGTTAACTCCTGAATAAAACTTCAATTTGGCTTTGTGAAAAGCTTTATTGATACAATGAATAGGATATTTTAAATTTTTAAATGTATTAAATATAAAGTCGGTTTCAGCTCTCAATGACTGAGGAGAGCACAGCCTAAACGCTCGAAGATATAAAGAAGATAAAGTGGCTATTTTTGTGTTTAATGTGTGCGCGGAATACCAATGTATGTATGTTGGAGTGGATGTGGGTTTCCTATAGATAGAAAAATGTATCTTCTGTGTGTTGGACCAAGAGAGAAGGGTGTCAAGAAAAGGAAGGGAATTGTTGGTAGAGGTTTCGATAGTGAATTTAATATTTGGATGTATTGTTTATATGTTGTAAAATGTGTTGTGGGCTTGTGGGAAGAGGGATGGCTGGGAAAATGTCATCGACATATCGCAACCAAGTAGTGTTAGAAAGAAGAGGGTGTGTAAAGATATGGTAATGTTCGATGAGTTCCATGAAGATGTTACTTAAAGTGGGGGACAGAGGGGAACCCATGCTTAGTCCAGATGTTTGTTTATAGAAGGTGTTGTTATATTGAAAAAAGTTATGTTGAAGAGAAAGATTGATCAATTGTTTAATAAGTAAAAAAGGATATTGTAAAGATGTCGTTTTCAGTGAGAAATTGTTCAAGTAAAGAGAGTGTGAAAGGGACAGGAACAGATGTAAACAGAGAAGTGACGTCAAAACTTACTAAGTGGTGAGAACGGGGGTTAATGTTATGTGTTTTGGATATGAAATGCTCAGTGTTTTTTAAATGGGAATTCGAAATATTACCTATTAACGATTTTAAAGTGTTGGAAAGCCATTTAGAAAGTTTGTAGGTGGTACTATTGGTATTTGCAATGATGGGGCGTAGAGGAATGTGTGTTTTATGTGTTTTTGGTATCCCGTAGAATTTA